>JABFPJ010003001.1:0-17528 GCA_022817425.1 Gryon sp. ZL-2020 | reverse complement strand
TAAACAAAGATGAAAATGAAAAAAAAAAAAAAAAAAAAAAAGACTTTAATGCGCAGTTAATTCGTGAACCTTTTATAATTCAATTGTACATACAAATTCAAATAGTCAAACTAGTTTGAATGAATCAAACCTGATTTGACTGTTCAAACTAGTTTCAACTATTGCAACTAGTTGAAATAACTGAAACTAAACTAGTTGGAACTGTTCAAGATCTTTCCAAGTAGTTTAGTTAAACAAATTCATGCAAAATCATTTAAATTAGTTGAAAAAATGCAAATATATTAGAACTATTATAAATAGTTGAAAATATTTAAATTATGCAACGAAAATTAATTCGAACTATTCAAACCAGTATGTTCAAATTAGTTCGAATGAATTAAACTAGTTCAAACTATTGAAACTACTTTAAACTAGTCAATTGTAATCGAACTATCTAAATTAATTTGAACCATTCAAACTATTTAAACTAGCGCAAAATAATCGGTGAAAAGTTAATGTAAGTATATAAAAAATGTCTTGAATTTGCAAAAAGTGAAAGAATTCAAAATTGGTGTAAATGAAACAAAAAATGGAATTAAGTCTTCCTATTGGTGAAGAGTTACAAAAAGTCTTACTCGGGTCTCCGGAAACTCAGCACAGAGGAACAACTGTTTTACGATCATTCAAATTAAGAGTTGTGTAAAATATATTAAAATGAAAACAAGAAGAAAAAAATGGAAAAAGCAAAAAATGTGTTAAAATGAGTGTGAATGATAATGATAATTCTATATGTTGGAAGAGGACGAGGACGCGCATGCGGAAGGGAGAGCATTCGGTAACTCTGCAAATGAATTTTTTGTAAATAATATATATAGCACGCAAGAGATATGTCTAAAGGATGAGAAATTATAGATATAAATGAATTATACATATATAAGATATTATTATATGTTATATATAAATATATATGAACAAGAAGTATATAAGATTATTATATATATAAATATGTTTACTGAGGTAAATAAAAAAATAAATAAGCGACTGCGAGCTCTGATACCTTATTTGGCACGTTCAAATGCGTCCGACACTTTATATATATATATATTCAATCCATTTTCAATTATTATTATTATTATTATTATATTAATTATTATTAATTATTGTTGTTATTTGAATAGCGAAATCTTTTGTCGATCCAAAATCATGCAAACATTCAACTTGATAACTTTTCGTACTTATCGCGTTTGTCACATTTATTCCAAATACTCAACCAATTGACGACAAAAGATGTCGCTATGACATCGACGGGCTCAAGTAAAACCGTTAAGTTCCTAGTTCAAAGATAATGCAATCATTTTCAAGTTTTCAATTTGAGCCGAAAACAATAGAACAAACAAAGTATATATATAAAAATAATATAGTTTTGTACAATAATTTTGTATAGATAAAAAAAGAAAGAAATTGTTGTCAGCGTGTTTTGAACGTAAGGTCCGATCCGAGTGCCCGCAGTCGGCCACGAAAGAAAAAAAAGGGGGAAAAATCTAGACCACGAAGAAATCACAACATTGTACATTGTAAATAGTAGTTCGGAAAACAAAATAATAAGGAGCGAGATGCCGAAGATCACGCGGAGATCTCCAGATCAGAATTCTCGTTTTTTGTTTTGCCTTCAATTTTGTTTGTTTTTCTTTTATTATTATTATTATTATTAATATTAATATTATTTTATTTTCTCGGTCTTGTTCTGCGTCGTTTAATGTTTTCTTTGTTTTTTGTACTCTATGTTTTCGTCTTCGACTCGTTTTTTTTATCACAAACAAATCGAAATGAACAAGATTATTGCGCTGGACTCGATCGTCCGCTGATCTTTTGATAGGAAAAAATACAATAGACAAAAAATTAATAAAAAAAGTGGGGGAAAAACAACACAAAATGGACAAATTCGACCGAAAGAAAATTATAAATGCATCGATCGCTCGTGTAACAACGAGAAAAGGTTGTTTCCAATAATCTGCTTTTTTAATTTTATAGTTTGACACTGAAAATTTTCAAGTTCAACAATACTGAATATTTAAGACAAAGTGAAACAAAAAAATATTTCAAGTTGACGTTTCAAGTCTAGTCGTGAAAAATATAAAATAAAAACACAATGAAATATAGACGAGCGATCGATGCAAAACAAAAATGTCAAGTCGTTTCTGTGCCGCGCGTATGTTATGGTACTTGTTTTTGAAAAAAAAAAAAAAAAAAAATTAAACCAGCTGCAAAAATCCGAGACAGTGCGAACTGTCGTTCCGAAGTACGCGATATGGACAACCGACAACTATCAAAAACAATAAAGAGTATTATTCTATATATAACGTTTTCTTATTTGTATTCCTCCAAGTGACCCATTTTTTTGTATGTAAAGTTAAAATAATTACTTAAATTTTATTCATTTAAAATGCTACTCTTATATCTTAAGAATTTAAAGAACTGTATTTATTGTTTGGATTTATTATTATTTTGCAAATGTAAAAGCAGTTTACATTGTTTAAAACTCAACATTTTATTAACATATAAAATACATACACAACTATGAGCACATTTACTTATTGCTTATTTAAAAAAGAAGTTTAAAATATTGCATGCAAAACCGCAACTCCAATACAATAAAGTAAGAGCAAGAATAATGGACATCGTATAATGCACAATGGCGAGTTTAAAGTGTCGTTTTCGAGCTTCCTCGACTGTGTCCATTGGATCCTTGATCAACAAAATGCGTATTCCACGCCAGAAAGATGGCCAGAATTCGTCCCAATTTAATTCACGCAGATCGCAGAAGAATTGTTCTTGATCAGCCACCACCATTCGATCCCAAACTTTTGCCATTTGTTTTACGTCGATGTTAAAATCAGTAATGGAGAAGTAAAATGACGATTCCGAACATTTTGAACTTTTTGGACAGCAACAACAACTGATGAAAAAATTTATATATTTATAATTAATTATTTACATTATTTATATAATTTTATATAATACAAACATGTTTGGATTAATTCTTTAATATAATTATACATTTTTTATTGCATTTTTTAAGAAATTAATTTTTTTCCAAATTTTGATTTTTAAACTTACCACGACTTCTTTCCTTGTAAAAGTGACCAAATAGCTAATAGTATTCCTGGTAAAATATGCATTAAAATTTGGCCGAGAAGAAACATCGGGTAACATTTTGTGAAACATACTTGGGGATACCACCAACTCTTTACACTTGGCTCTTCTCGAGCCCATTGTATGAGACCTTTATATACACGCTTCAGCGTCACTGGATTAACTTTACCGGACCCATAATTAAACACCGCAACTTGATCGTGTTTTCTGAAAAAAAAAACAAACAAACAAACAAAAAATATATATAAATTTATATATTTTGTAAATGTGCAAATGTTTAAAACATAAATAATAACGCACTTGTTATTGACAATATCCCACGTTAGAGCGAGAAGAGCATTCGTAGTCATATCAACTGGAACTATATCATAAGGATTATCTTTCGTATATGCCATGCGAAATATTCCTAATCCCATTGCTGCAAATGCATCTGCTGGGCCATTGTTACTTTCATACCATCCCGGGACGGGTTCCTTGTATGATGCGACAACTAAACAATTAAACAAATAATTAAACAATATACAAAGTTAATGTAAACATTCAAATATAATTATAAATTAGTTGAAAAATTGAACATTAATTTTAACACAATTAAGAATATTAAGCCGATTTTCTTGTTATTATAATAATAAATTCAAACATTATATAAACATATTATACATATATTTTATATTATATATTATACATTATAATAATTACTTATAAATACTCTAAGAAAACATTATCCAACGATAAAAGCAGCTTATATGATACAAAAATGTATACCTATGCTGGGTCGAAAAACAGCGCAACTAAAAGTTGCTTTTCTACCATAGTCTCTGACCAGATCTTCGGTTGCTGACTTTGTAAAAGTGTAAACGTTGGGCCAATGTCCAAGAATCATCGGCAATGCTTCCGTGTTAAGACCAGCGGCATTTTCCGTTGCGGCTTGCACAATGTCTGCGGCCATCTTTGTATCCGCCGGCGGTGGATAAAACACCTCCTCCACGTCCTGATGATAGCTGTGCGAATATGCTGTTGACACATAAACAAATGATAACAGGTGCTTGCAACTCATTGCCAAATCCATCAACGATTTCGTCCCGAAGTACTCCAGCTGCAGTGAATCCGGCAAATTATGATTGAACTTCACATCGCCTCCCGTTTGATAGATAATGTCCACTTCGTTTTCCAATTTTGTGCGATTTTCATCGCTCAGACCTAAATTTGGTGCCTTCAAGTCGGCTTCGATCGCTGATATTTTTTCGATCAAACTTGGATTGCTTTTTTGTAGAGTTTCAAAGATCTGTCAAATAAAAGAAAAATACAAGACAATTTATTAATAATTTTCTCAACAAAAGTCTTTTTTTTTATTTAGACAAAATAAATTTTGTTCTGAAATTGAAATTTTATGAAATGTCAGAAAAAAAGCAAAGTTGTATAAAGTAAAAAAATGAAACTCACCACATCTTTTTTCAAGTCGTCCAAAGAAATTTGATTTGAGTTGGATAACAAAATATATATCTTTTTAATATCCGCACAGCCTCGTAATAATTTTTCGACCAAAGCTTTGCCGAGAAATGCCGTAGCACCCGTGACCAAAATCGTTTTGCCGGCAAAAAATTTTTGTATCTGACTTTCGCCTAATTTCGGCGCAATTGCCTCCGTATCGTCTTTCATTTTTTTATAAATTTTGTCGACACTGTTCATTGTTATTTGTTAAATAATATTTAACGCTGTTTTTCGAATGAATGTACAGTTAAAGAAATCACCGACAATATTAAGTCGCGTTTATTAGCACTGTTCGATGGCAAGTAAGCACACAAAAAGCATAATTTTGAAATGTGCTCTTTGTTAAATCGTGACTTTTGAACTCATTGCATACAATTAAGGAGATTCCAACACCTGCTTTTTGCTGACACATTCTTTTACGTAATGGATTTTAATGTGCTTTTCTAGACGCGACAATTTTTTACTGTATTCACTCTTTATTATATCGCAATTACATATTTATATATATAATATATATAATTTAATTATACAAAATATGTTTTGTTGAACTTACTCAACAAAAGCTTTACAGTCAATTCGTAATGACAATTTGATTAATTTATACAAAATTAAGCGTTTTGGTCTTTCGATAAATTGGCTCGATTTTATATATAAATAAATAATCTTTAACATTAAAATTTAACAATACATCAAGAAGAAAGATTAAATGAACAATTGTTCCAATAATCGTACTTTATAACAAAAGCAAATGCCAACGACATTTGTCTTCAAAGCGGATACTTGTGATTAATTTCGTATATAATGTTCAATTGATGGAAAGTGATTTGACATTTCGTATATTTATAAATGGACAGTGTATTTAATTTTGACACTGTTTTTTTCCGTTCAACATACCTAATGAAATGATGTACATTCATTTAAACTAGAAATCCCAAAATAATTAAATACTTATTTTCATTTATTGATGAAATATTTATAATTTTATTCTATAAGTAAATTGAATAAACAATAACTAAATTTTCTTTTTTTGTTGTTAACGTATTACTTTCGTAAGTGTGCATTCAAAATCATACATTCGCAATAATGTTTTAGCTAAAATCGAAAAAGTTTTGTGAGTTCATATTTTGAATATTTAAAAATATATAATTTATATGTTGCATACATATTTGGAGCATGTGGTCCAAATGTATTTAGATACTATAGATATAGATCTTAGAAGAGCTTTTTTGATTTGTTGAGTTTCATATAATATGATATATTATATTCATCCAGTACTGGACTGTGAAGTTTGTACAACATGTATCTGATCGGGTTGCACAATACTCAAAGTAATGGAGTCTATGATCTGTGGTACCATAACATAGCTATGTACAATCTGTGCCTCATTACGTGTGCCATATTTGTTGTCATTCTGCTGATTGGCAGAAAGTTGCGTATGCTGCAATCTCATATGTCTCGTCATATCGTTTTTCTGTACAAATGTTTTGTCACAAACATCACAAGCATAAGGCTTAAGTGCCACATGAGTTGTCTCGTGTATGTTCAACGTGGCCTTGCGACTAAATAGCTCGCCACAATGTTGACATATAAACGACACATTACTATGTGTGTTGATATGTTTGGCAAAATTGGTCGAACACTTATAAATGGTGGTATGTGCACCTAATTGCGATGCCTTCTTGGAGGATGTGTGCGCACGCTCATGCGCCAACAAAAGTGCTTGTTTTGTAAATATTCGCGGGCAAACCTTGCATCCCCAAATCGGCTTCTTTTTCCGCTTTATGGACTCGACAATGTCTGTTTCTGTATGCTGCTTACGATGCATTTTCAACTCACTCATTGTTTTGCATTTTGATTCGCATACCTGTATATAAGTACATTCATTATTTATTTATATTTATAAACGTAGATTGTAGATTTAGATATACAATAATAAATAATCTACACTTACACTACAGGTATAAATCGCATCGCCTTTGTTATGCGTTTTTGTGTGCGCGATCATATTGCCACGACGATTAAAAGTAACGCCGCAGGTGAGGCAGGCAAATTTGTTGCTACCGTGTGATAATTTGTGTTGGCGTAATTGTACACGTTTGAAAAACGACTTTCCACACTCCTCGCAAGAATACGGCCGATTTTCATTGTGACTGTTGATGTGCTCGGCTAAATGAAATCTACAAAGAATATATTTAATTGATAGATTTAGAGTGAATTTGTAAAAAACATGAGCAAATGTAATTACGGCAAAAATAACTTAAAAAATGTAATATGGTACAGTAAAAATTGTTATGCTAGATTATAGTTTTTATTCAATCACAATAAAAATAGATCTATTATATAAAATTTGGTATTATACCATTTACTAATCGTTTACATTAAAATATAATAATTTAGATGTCTTTATTTGAACTAACTCGAGTTGTCCTCAGATTCATAAATGTTATAGTAATTTGTATTAGAAGTTACAATGATTATGATTAGACTTTTATTTAGCGTGTATGATACGATAGAAGGACATCAAATGATTCACCTAGATCGAAATCTTTTGTCACAAACGTGACAAACGTGTCTCTTCTTGCTAGTCTCGTCCAAATGTATCCGCTTGTGACCGCGCAAGTTATTCGAGTGCTTAAAACTCTTTCCACAAAGATCACACAAATAAGGTTTGTCCGTCCTGTGGGTCGCCTCGTGAATATCCAATCCCGACCACTTGACGTAAACTTTATCGCAACTGCCACACATAAACAGCTGCTTTCCCGAGTGAATCTCGTTGATGTGATTGTGCAAGTGTTTTCGCGACAAATATTCAGCCTTACAGTGTCCACATCGTCGCTTTTTGAATGTTTCATTCGTCAAACTATCCATCTTTTCGTTTTCCACATTTAATTCATTATTATTATTATTAATATTAATATTATTTACATTACATTTTCCATTTTCTTCGTTAACTTTAAATTCGTCGATTACAGAGCACAATATTTTGTGATTCTCAAACATTTCATTACATTCGAAAATATCATTACAGTTACAACAAATAACGGATTCGGACTGCAACTTTTGACTAGAATTCAATTTTTTCTCGCTCCTTTCGAATCCAATTTTTGGACATTCTTCGTTATTTTTTAATTCGACAAACAAATCTGTCAAATCGTTGTTGTTGAGTTGAGAAATGAAATCTGTTGAAGAAGAATTTAGTTTATCATCGTCTCTTGGACGTAATTCCTTGATTACTTCTGCTGAGCATTCTTGAGCAATTTTAATAAATTTGTTATCATATGGTGACTGCAAAAATGATCAAATATTAATTATTTATTTATTTATTCAGAAAATAAAATTCGATTACTTGTATTAAAAACTTACATCTACATTGATATTCAAATAGCGTCGAAATCTGATATCCGTCTTCAAACAAGTGACCACCAAATTGTGAACAGCTTCCAATTTTTGATAGCAATCCATACACAACTGTTGCGGTAACGCATCGTACAAAGCGACTCGAATTGGCATATGGGTTTCAATTTTGTCCTTAACACTAATCTCGGCACCCTTCTTCCCAAATATGTTTACACCATTTTGCACAGGATCGCCGCATATGCGACACAATTTTGATAAACGCGTTACAATTTGATTGTAAGCATCATTTTCTGTATCTGTATTCATTGTACAGTATGTTGACAGTGCCGGTGATGTATCAGTCTCCATTCTTTTATTTTATCTGTAACATTTATTTTACCATGCAAATTTAAAGGTCTTTTGAAGAAGAAAAAGAATTATTTTTTTATTTTTTACCATACAATTTTCACTTCCCTTAAAAGTCTGAAAATGGTGTTTTTCAACATGCATAGAAAAATAATTTTACAAATGAAATTTCTTGAGAAGACCGAAAATAATACAAAAATTATTTGTTGAAATTTGATGTTGCAAATTCGTCAATTTGTAAAATAAGAAAGAATTTATACAACAATCGAAATATCATTAAAATATTTGGTAAAATACAAATTATTAAATGAAAATTGTTGAAAAAATTCACAATAATAATTAATAAATTCAATGTTTTGAATGGTTTGTGTATTGGGTTCATAAATAATTAAAAATAAACAAAAACAAAACTTAAATGTATGTAAATTATATCATTATAAATGGTGATAAAAAATAATACAATTTAATACAATTAAAAACCATTACATTATTTTGACAACAGCGAAAACTTTGTTTACTACTTACACAGTGATAAACCAAGGGACGCATAAATTGAATTATTTCCTTCAAAATATATTCTTCATATGTCATTGTAGCGCCATCATTGCAACAATCGCAAAAATATTCGTTTATTTACAATAAAAATACAATTCAACAGTTCAACTGTAATAAAAATGAATATGGCTTGTTTTTGTGTCGTGTGTATATACATATATATGTATACATATGTATATATATAAGCTGTAACATAACCATCATTCTCTTTCACTTTTGGTTAAGTTTGATCCATCATCTATCTTACCGATTAAGTACGTCCGTTAGATGGTGTTAGTTAGCAAGATTGAGAGATTCTTTACATTTTACATAACATCAAAGAATTGTTTCACTTAATTTTTGTATTTATATTATTTTCTCTTATTTTCAAACTTGATATTTATTATAAAACATGATTTTACTTTTACCTTTGAAATTTGACGTTTTTTGTAGCTAAAAAAAGCTACATTGATTAGTCTTCATCGCAGCAACCAATCAGAACGCGTCATTTGATTGACGATAACTTCCATATGACGTTTCGTTGTGCAGTCGCCTTAAAAGTCAACTCTGAAAGTGCAGGCATAGTCGATTTGGTACCCGACGAAAAGAAAAAAAACTACTCTGTTCTGCATAACTGCTGAATATCTCTTATTCTCGGATGTAAACTTGATGGCAGTCTCGTAATCGTTCACTCGTTTCACGCAAAATTCATCAATCAACAATAATGATTCTCGCAATCTCGTGATATTATCATCTTTTAATTATTTTCAAATCTGTAAGTATTACATTTTGCAATGTTAAATTAAATTAACGAATTGTCTTTTTTTTTAATATTTACAATTTTGCCAAAAATTTTAGTTCATTCCATTTTTGGAACTGTATATTTTATAGTCATTTGTTTTAATGCAAAAATGATTAGCAAATGAAAAAAAAAGTTTGTATATTTTTGCAATGATTAATTACTTAATTAATTAATAATACTTGGAGACAAATGAAAACAAGTTATTTATATTGTTTGATTTGATTTTCAGAGCCAAAATGACAGGATAGTTTGTAAAAGGAGCTATATTTATACAAAAATTCGATCGATAAATAATTATAATTTGGACCGTTTAGCACTAAAATTCAACGCTTAAAAAGGTATCGATAATTTGCTTTTATGATGTTTTATTTATTTTTATTAAAAAGTCAGCGAATAAAGAAGGATGGCAAATGCAGTGACAAAGAAAGAATACTTTGAAGACAAACAAGTGTGTTTCATGAGTTTATAGGATGTTGTACTAAAGCAGGCATAGTTTATAAAACAAATACCAATAAAAAAAGTGATCCCTTGTAACATTTACGTTTAAGACATCTGAATTACGAGTTTCATTTTTTTCACTTTTAATTTTGTTATTTCAATTTTATTCCATCAAATATATCAAAAATATTTCTGTTAATTTACATCAATCTAATCAAATTTGTCAGCAACTTTTTATGAATCAATTAGAGATACTTTTATGAAAACTATAAAATGAATAAATTGCCATCCTTAAACGTGATACATGCCTATAAAATAGTGCCATCTTTTACAGTTATAGACACAGTAACGAGTTCAAATTTTATGATACTTACATTATTTTTATATAAATAGTTAACTCTTTATCTAGTTTCATTAATATTCAACATTTCAAAAAAGTTGAACTAAAATAACTTAATAAAAACTTGTTTTATTACTCATAAATCATTAGGTTAGACAATTTAATTGATCTAACTGTGTTTTAATATTTAATTAACATTCGAACCTCAGTAACCGATAATTATTCTATAAAAAATGCATACTAATTATATGATAAATAATAATCAATGGAAATTAAAATCTAGTTATAACTTAATAAGTGACGATCACTTAATTAAACGATTATTATCTTACACTACCAATTGTATAACCATATATTTTTTTCAAATATAATATACATTGTACATTAAAATGAAAATATTAAAATATATTAAATGATACATATTTCGTATATATTTTTAATATAAAAATGTAAATTTATGTATAAATATGTATCTATGCATAAGATTTCAATATAAAGATACATTTAAGAAATTTGTTTCAATGCAAGTTAACAAACAAGATTTTATATTATAAGCATTGCACATAATTCATATAATTTAAAGCTTCCTACACAAGAAATGGTTAAATACAATTGTATTGTGTGTTAACTTGCGCAAGTTGATTTTTGTATTTCGACATAAATTATTTGCTGGGAATAAAATAATTTAACGTTTAAAAGTTGATTGTAAGCAACAAAATAAATGTTAAAGTATAAATATAGAAAATTTTAAACAAAAAAAAAGAAGAAAAAGAAAAAAAAGCTTAAAAGTATTAATTAATCTCATTTGCGATACATTATTGCACATCAATTGGATCAATATGAAACGTTGCTTGGCACTTAATTATTATTATTATTTCACTTATCCATCGCAGAAATGTTTATGATTACACAAGATCAAAATAATCAATATAATAAGCTAGCGAGTGAGAGTAATTTTGAAAAGTGGATGAATTAAAATTGAATTGAATGTTGCAGATAACACAGTTTTCGTGACATAAGTGGTGGGAGAAAAAGGATGTTGATTAGCGGGGATGTGTCGATATCATTTGGAAATACTTGCTGAAAAAAAGTATTGGAAGAAGAAAGAATTGAGGAGGATATTTGGAGGGTGCCTTAGATGCGAGAGATGTTGTATTGACGGCGAATTAAGACTGGCTAAGTAACGGCAAATCGGTGGCAAAGTGGTAATGTGGGGATGTGGATCTGCTTGAACGATACAAGAAGCCAGCACGGCAGAAGCATTTACATCTTGTTTTGTGCGCTTTTATGTTGGTGCGGCATCGACGTTGCAGCTGACGCCAACAGTTTGACGCACAATGATGGCTCGCAAAATACAATTGCATCGGAAATGTCGATGCCGCCATCGGCCGCCAACGGCGTCGTCGTCGAATGTAAAAATGTGACCACTGATGCTGGAGTGGGTAAGTTAGGAGGGATCAGGCATAGACAATTACTCATTTAAATCATACATTTAATAATTATGCAAAATAATCAATTCAAGTACTTCAAAATTGAGTATTTGTCAATTCAGAAAGTAATTGAAAAGTAATTGAATTTCAAATTAACCATTACTTTCACACATAAAATCCAATTACATATTCAAACTGAATAAAAATAAGATTATAAATAGATTTATTTGATTCTTTAACACTATGACTTGCTGAAAAACAGAAAATATCCAATTATTTTTAAAATGTATAATATTTATTTGATTTTTTATTTTTAAAATAAGTAATCAAGTAATTATGTTTGCACATCTCTGGTAGGGATGACCAATTATCAAGAACAAAATCGATTATTTATAATCCATTATTAAATAATTAAACTTGAATACAAAAATGATCGATAATCAAACTTGACTTATGGTCATTAGTGAATGATTGTTAATTTATAATGGTTAATTAATCAATCCTTGAATCGCATATAATGGACTATCCGTATAAGTTAGTTTGCAATGTTTAGTTGAATGATTGAAAAAAGTTTGACATTCTAATGAATATGATATGTACCGTAGGTTCCGGTTTGTCAATAATTAACTATGGATCCACTCAGTCACATTCGCCAATAGTGCCTCCAAATTTGCTGATCGGAGTTCTCACTTGCCAGCCTTATCACGGGATATATATAAACCATATTTACTTCCAATTGGCAAACGCCTTCTTCCTGCTGTCACATTTAGCTCCGAGCGGATTGCACGGTGTGCTCTATCTCAGGTGCACACTGCTAATGGGCTGTGCCTTCCTAACATTATGGGGCTGGACAATAGCTTGCTGGTTGGATGCGGCGCTTTGGAACGCCCTCTTTGTTTTTATAAATTTTATTCATGTATGTATGCTCCTTTACAGGCTTAGGCCTGTTAAATTCAGCAAGGAAATTGAAGAGGTAACTCGAGTATTATCTAATTATTTATTAGTACACTCGGATCTCCGATAATTTGCACTATCGTCACCGGAAATCTCCCATTATTAACATGCAATGCTATTTCTGTAGCATTTCCTATTATTTAAAAATATACTTATGTTTTAATATTAATATGTCTCATTTTTTTTAAACATAAGAAACAAAACAAATAAAATAAATTAAAATATTGCATCAAAATCAATGCTTTCAGAAAGTGAAAATTATCATAGGAGAACTTGACAAATTATAAAAGATTGCAAATTAAGAGAATGCAAAATATGGAAGATTCGAGTGTATAAATATATGCATTAAATCTCGACATGTTATGATAAAAAAATGAATGCAATTTGTCTTTTTTTTTTAGGTTTATATTGCGGTATTTCAACCGCTACGAGTATCGCGACATCAGTTTAAGAAGGTACTCAATTGTATGAAAGTCATTAGACAGCTTAAATATCAAGAAGTGTATGCCCAGGAGAAAGTCACCAAAGTGGACTCTTTGTCTTTAGTACTCTCGGGAAAGTAAATGTTACTTACTATGGATTTCAAATGTTTGAAAAGAGTATTTTTTAACTTTTGCTTTTATTTCAAATGAATCAATTCATTTTATATTCATTTGTTTAAAAGCGACACTATAATGAATGTTTTACATTTAGATTCGTTGTGTCACAAAACGGAAGAGCTCTACATTTTGTGCTGAAACATCAATTTTTAGACTCTGCGGAATGGTTTGATGTTTCTACCGACGAATTCTTTCAGGTATCATTGATGACACATAACTAAGTTACTCAAGATTTAAAAGTGCAATCAATGTTTATTTATTTCATTTCATCTATTTAATTAGGTTTCAATTACTGCCATGGAAGAATCGCGAGTATTACTTTGGCATCGTGACAAACTGAAATTAAGTATAATTAGCGATCAATTTCTTCAAGCGGTATTTGACCATATTTTAGGACGAGATGTAGTCAAGAAATTGTTACAGGTAAAAAGAACATTTTCAATCATTGTTTGTTCATTATTTAAATTGATTTGCTTTGTGTAATTTTCTTGTGAATAGTATTTTACTGGCATTTCATAAGAGTCATTTGTCATGATAGGTGTCTCCATCTATCGTGTGGTTATTCATCTTGGACATAGACACTTTGTGTTCATTCTTTTGATTGAATTGACCATAGTGTTTAAACATTAAATAAAATAAATATAATAATACAAAAATATAAAGTTTCATTTCACATATTTATTAAAAACATAATTTGATTGATTATAGATAAGTGACACCATGGCAGCTGGACACCAGCATCAAAATGGTCAAGTTATCGGTTTTGGTAGCGTTGCAAGTCCCGATAACGACATGGACACAAAATTATTTGTAGTTAAAAAAGCTGATAGCCAAGGAATTACTGCGCTAATCAGTCGTCAACTTCAAGGTAGTTACATACAATTATTTATATTTCAATTCATTTATTTATCAAACTTAAGTTTGGCTTTATGAAAGACAAACAAATCATTTGCACGTTCCGAATGTATGATATTGGAATAGAAGTTAGCTATTTTGTCTACGATTATTTATCTTTGAATATACACAGCATGCAAAGTTGTTTCAGTGGTGTGTCATTTTACATAAAAATGATGGTCATTCACATGAATATTTATAACTGAATAATGTAAATCTCAGCAACATTTGGTGTTGTAATAAGTGAATGACGATTGTTTTAAATGTAAAATAATATTAATAATGATAATGAAATAATGAATTGTCGTTTTGTATTGTGCACAACAACTGCATCAGTTTGGTCGCTTGAATTTCAACTTACTACACTGTTTAGTTTATTTTGTTAATTTGATTTGTTTGAATTTTGCACCGTATTTGTGTTTTCTGTTGGATTTTTTGGTTCGAATAGAAGAGAGAGTTCCACTGATGTACTCAACTTCCGACGTGCTGAACAATGCCTTACATCGTCTTGATTACCTTCACGCGCCTTATGTACTTCCCTTGTATCCTGTTTGTAACAACGTACGATCCTCACGAATCTAATACTTCTCGGACAACAAATCGGTAGTACGCGCAATCCTGCCTTCAACCACAAGTACGTCAGTGTTGCCGACCTTTTATTATTTTACCAGTCACTTTAGAGGTGAGTTTAGTCATTTTGTGTTCATCTTTCGTCATATCCATATTTATTTTGTTCTTTTCGTTTCAGATCCTTTTTTGTTTCATTTTGACGACTATCTTTCTGTAGACATAACAACAGATGTACTTAATAAACATGTGCACGCTTAATCATTTACTCACATAGATGTATGCAACAACTTTTGTATTATATTTGTGGCTTCCAAACTGAAACAAGTGAGGAAAAACAATAATTGTTATTTGTAACAAAAATAATATTGATATGGACAAATTATTAAACATGTGCTTACTATTATGAATCAGCTTTAACCGATAAAGCTAAGTAACATTTATGCCGAAAATCAGTACTCAGTGTCTAAAATTTGAGCAAGTGTTTTCCTTTCGGTTTCAAAATAACAAACTGTTCTCTCTCACTTCTTTTCGTGCAATAATAACCAGATAAGTGTATAGGAAAAACATACATAGTTATCTGATTATTACCGAATGTCATATATATATATATATAAATATTAATATTCCATGTTGTAACGTTGATGAATGTATACGTGTCTTATGTCTTGAATTCATGTGATATATATATACTTACCAACCAACCATATTTTATGTAATTCTTAACGTAAATCAAAAAGAATGTAACTACGCTAGTCAATTAAGATTGTTTGGTGCTTTTAGTATAAGATATTATATATATTCAACACCTCATTTGATATTAATTATACAATATTTTGAATAAACATACATTATGTATATCATACAATTTTCTTTCGAGTTTATCGTTAGTCTTAATTCATCTCATCCGCAGTAATGGTAAGGACCCATTTAGTATAAATAAACAGTTGCGATTGTTGACATTTCAGAACATTTGACTCATTTGTACATACTGTCAAATTGTCGAAATCTTCTCATTTACAGAAAAAAATCATGTTTAACATATACTGTATATCGCAAATTACATCATCAAAGCACCTTATACGGATCGTGCGTGTATCGATAAAGACACTTTTAATTATTACATTTTCTTCTTTACTCAGGTTTGCCTAGGATTAAATACTATTACTGCGGTAAGTTTACACGATTAATGTTAACGTATATAACCATAAGATAAAAATATTGCAAAAAAATATGTAATACGCTCGCCGTCGAACAAAATTTACATCACTTAAAAAGTATTCAAATATAGTATTGTTCAAATTATTTGCAGGCTGTTTTGATGTTTTTCTAAATTAAAAGCTACAATTTTGTGCAACTTTGATTGATTAAATATAAATTATGTCACATCATATCAAATATGTCTGACAGAATTATTATTATATTAATGAAATAAAATGTATGCAACTTATCTTGTCACTCAAATATGCATGCTTCAAATGTTATTCAAACTTTAATTTCCTTTTTTCGAATTATTCTAAATCAATTTAAATTATATGATTGAAAAAACGTCAAGATTACTAAGAAATGGTTATAATAATTTGGAAAATGCTATTTGAAAAGATGTTTTTTTTCGTGAGCAGCGTATTAATGTTACATGTATTTGCATTATTATTATAAACAAGTTATAGATTTGTATTGTAAATTGTAAGCAAAAATAATTAACAAAAATAGAAATATTAAAAATTAGCATAGATAACAATATTTCAATTCACGTTGATAAGAGGATTATTATACGTAAACATTCAGGTCAAACCAAGAATAAAAATGTTCTTTAATAATAATTTTCTATTTGTTATTCATAATAATATATATACAAAACCAAAAATATTTGATGTAATGGTCAAGTATGGCTTTTAAAGCAAAATTAAAGTAGTTAATCAGTGTTAAAAAAAATGCAATTTTGTAAACAAAATAGAAAATGTTCATCATTCATACTGATTCATATTTTAACATTATTTATTATTATTATTATTTTTGTTTAGAAAATAAAATGATTCTTTGTTAAAATAAAGCAAAATTCTTTAATAATATAAGATCACAACGTAAATAACATTGTAAATGACGTTTAATACAAACTCGATATTTCCGTAGCTTTAAATTTATTATTTTTACAAATTAAATACTTTGTGTAAATTACAAAATATCAATATAGCCCTGTTGAAAAATACTAGTAGAAAATACTTCTATTTTTATATATGAGTTCGTTTGAGGTTTTTATTCACGATTAGTTAATTTTTGTATAAAGATCTAATAGTTTCTATTAGCATGAACTAATGAAATAACTTTTTCATTTGTATAAAACAGTATACACTGGACTCTCGCGTGCTACAAAGATTGAGGGTATACAAATAACAGAAAAATGTTTTTTAATCATAATTTAAATTCCCAGGAGACATGGTAAATCACGGTGACGTCACATCGATATCACACCAATGTTTTTAGTGAATCACAAGCAAGTCACAAGGTTGTCACGAACGATTAATTATTTCCCGCTCAACAGTACACGTATGTGATATCAAATTTGTGATGTCACAGTGATATCATCTTGATATCACAGGTATTTCATTATGGTAAACCTAATACGTTCTGAGATCACGAACGTA
>JABFPJ010003000.1:4302-17530 GCA_022817425.1 Gryon sp. ZL-2020 | reverse complement strand
ACATTTATATTTAAATATAAAACAAATGTAATCTAAAATTCCAACGCAATATAAGTTTAACTGAACACACAATGTAATATCTATAAAATATAAAACTGCAATTTTATTTTTACAATATTTTTAGTATCAATACAATTTGTAATTAAAAAAAAAGTAATTCACATTGTAAAGATAAAAGCATTCTAATTTTTCAAGGGAAATGTTTTCTTTCTATTATATTATAGAACTGTTTTTCATTTAATTTCAATTATACGCGGAACATGAAAACTGTTATATAATAAAAGTCAATGCATGTAGAATAACTAGAATAACAATTTCATTTTAAAATGCATCCACAAAAACTGTTAAATTTAATTGCAATAACGCTCTTACAGTGCAACTGTATCTTTAGTAATGTGAGTTGTACTTGTTTTTGACGACTATTATTACATAAATAAGACGAACATTTACGATATGGCTCGATTTCAAATTAAATTTTGACAGAGTTAACTGTTAAAGATGACCTGAACGATAGAACATAATCTGTCAGCAATTTATCACATTTTGAGTACCGAAATATTTTCGGCAGTAAAATTTTTAACGCAGTTCTTGTATACAAAAGAAACATACATTTTGAAGCATTTGAAATGCAAATGTTCATTTGCACTTTATAACCGTTAAAAATTGTTGTTCACGTAAAATGATATGTTCGAATATGCGGAATTTCTTCAAATGCATATTAAATTATATTGTCATTGAATGAACGCATAAATAAACATGAACAGTGCATCAAGATAAATCCAAAATGTTGAGAGCGAGAGTACAACGTTTCCAGTATTCGTATTTCAATCTTTTTCTAATATGAAATTTCATGTTTTTATGCAATATTTCAATTTAAAATGATGATTATTTATTTATAAAATTAAATTAATTCTGAAGTTAGATAATAAAAAATGAAAAAATGATTTTAAAACTGAGTTGAGGTTATGTTCTTATGTCAAAAAATATAGGTTCTATTCTTATGTCAAAAAACAGAGTTTATGTTTTTATGTTAAAAAATGTAGGTTATGTTTGTATGTCAAAAAACATGTAGGTTATGTTTTGATGTTTAAAAACTTGGATGTTACGTTTTTATGACATGAAACATTAAGGTTATAGTTTTAAGTCAAAAAACATACAGGTTATATTTTTATGTCAAGAACTATATGAATGTTATGTTTTCTTAAGGTTATGTTTTATGTCAAACAAAAATGCAGGTTATGTATTTATTTCAAAAAATTAGGTTATGTTTTTATGTCAAATAATATAGGTTATATATTTATGTCAAAAAACACACTCGTTATGTTTTATGTAAAAAAACATGCAGGTTATGTTCTTATGTCACAAATCATAGAGTTTATGTTTTATGTCAAACAAAAGTATAAACTATATTTTTATGTCAAAAACATAGAGGTTATTTTTTATGTCATTAAACATACAGGTTATGTTCTTATGTCACAAGGCATAGAGGTTATGTTTTTATGTTAGAAACATAAATGTTATGTTTTTATGTCATAATACATAGAGTTTATGTTTTTATGTCACGAAACACAGACGTTATCTTTTATGTCAAAAAACATACAGATTATGTTTTTATGTCACGAAACATACAGGTTATGTTTTTATGCCACAAAACCATAAATGTTATGTTTTCATGTCGAAAAACATACAGGTTATGCTCATATGTCCAAAAACATAATGACATAGAAACATACGAAACATAAATCTCATTTTTAAATACTGAATATGTCAAAAAATTTGTTTTTATACCGAAAAATCTCTTTTTTTAAGCGCTTATATTTTATTAATATCATGATTATTTTATACTTTAAAGTATATCCATTGGAACAAAATGTAGAAACACGTATTCGTATTCCCTTCGTCGTTCATACTCATCAAAGCCCGTAAAAAGTAGGATAAAAAAACAATAATTCAATCAATCGTACATTTTCTTTCATCTCGCTAAGTGCAAGACGTTTGCGTTCCAGTAAGCAAGATTAGTTTGTGCGCCCTTCTTGTATTCGTTCGATTGCCTGTCACGTCCTACTTTTCTCTACAAAAGACTAAACAAAAAAAATACTGTTTTGTATGTTTATTAAAATTTATTACATCAAACGGTTTAAAAATTTTTCGGCAAACAGTAATAAACAATTTGAACCACTAAAAATGATCTCAAAACATGTTTTTTCAATTTAAATTTTTTTTATTTTAAATTAGTATTAGTAAATTTTGAGTTTACAAAAAATTTTGAAATACTCAAAAATTTTTCGATTTTGAGTTTGAAAATAATATGATTGGTTAAGAATATTTATTCTCTGTGATATTAAATTACCTCAAAGAAATTACTTTAATTGGATTCGCTACTAAAATACCCATCCTGATTGAGAATAAAATGAAGGAAAATGTAGGAAACCATATTCAAATATGAATGATATATAATTTCAAGCAAAAGTTCAATCCCAGTAAACATGTAATAACGATATAGCAAAAGGATCGGTATGAATTTGTATTTCTTGGGCAACTTACCTGTACTGATCGGTAAAAATCCTGAAAATAAAATGCGTACGTTTTATTCGATCAAATTTCAACTATAAGTATCATGCTGTTATAATAACACTCATCCAATAATAAATGTATCATAAAGAAATAGCGAGATTAACTAGTTTTGCATAATCGCTATTCATTTTGTTTGTATTTTCTTATAGTAGTGTAAACATAACCTAAAAACAATGTCATCGCACTACTCATACTATTATTCTGATTTATTCGAAGCGAGCTTTATTTGCCATCAAGAAAATCTATGGCCAATATTAGTTTGCCGAAGCAAAAGGCAGAAATCAAAATGGCCTCTAATAAATATGTATTACTGCAATTGAATAACCTAACCTATATTGACCTATAACCATACTCATTCAGCCCATTTTGATACTGTTTATACTGAAGCATCTTCTGCCAAGTGTCTTAACCTCAACAAATTTTTACTATTTCATTTTGATATTAAATTTAAATTTTGATATTACATATTCTAACCTAAAAATCATTGAATATATTTGTTTGCATTTAGAAATGGATGGAATAAAACTTTGTTTGTTGATACTTAAATGTTGTTAAACTTGTGTAGATTTCTTTTAATTTCATGTTTAATGAAACAAAACTTAATCAAGCCTGGTAATTTAAATTGAAAAGCAATTGCAAGATCAAAACAAACTACGACGAATAAATTATTTTATCTTATTTCAACTTCGCCTCTTGCTTTTCATTTCTTCTTAACTCTTGGATTGATTTTAATCAAACGGTATATATTCATGCTTCAAACTCAAACAACATTTTATACGGCCAAATATTTATACTGTCAGTTAAACATGATGGTGTATCAATTCTATGATTAAGACATATACCTTAATCATACTTTATGAGAGCATATACTTTTGGATTCAACGCTTTGAATTTATTATTTATTCCCGTTCGTTTTTGAATCAATTTATTATTCAACCTTGTGCTCAAACAACTTCAACACGGAAATTAAGTATTAACAATTTATAAAAACAGACATTACATAAGCACTTTAAAAACTAACATATTATGAGAAAATTGATCTTTTCTCTATTATTAATTTGCATATATTTCAATTTTGTTGTTAATTCAGAATTAGTTTTATTTGTTTATGTTTACTTCATATTTTATTTTGATTATAATCGTACTGAATGTATTTGTTTTGTTTATTTTGGATTATGTTTTTGTTATTTGTTTTGCTTTGTTTACGTTTTGCTTTTGTTATGTTTGTATTCTCTTTTTATTTTTGCTTACACTTTTGTGATGTTTTGATGTTGACGTTTTTGCTTATAACTTTTATTATATTTTTTGTTTTTATGTAAATTTTAATTTTATTTTATTTTAAATTAATTTTATTTGTTTTAATTCTTTATTTTCTAATTAAAACTTTTTACTGATTTGTTGTAGTATTTCATCCATCTCTAAATTACATCAATAGAAACATCGTTGTTTTTATGTGTTTCAGAACACTTAGTGCAATATATAATTGTATTGAAATTGCTAAACAATTACTTAGAGAGAAGTTCGATAGAAAGATGTGCTGAGGTGATGTGAAAGAGTGATGATTGATATAAAGTTGTGATTTTTGTGTTGAAAATCAAGTTGGATTGCAAGCAAGAATCTTTGTTGATGTGAAAATACATACAAAAATTTAATTAATTTTTTAACTTAAAATTATATTTTGTAAAATAAAATATAAATGATCTTCAAAATTGGGATAATTCAAATAAAAATATTTTATTTATATTTAAATACAGGATTTTAATAAAAAGATAAATAAATAATCTCTAATAAATCTACTAAAAGAAGTAATGAAAAAATATTTAATTTATTTACATTATTAATTTAAAATTAACTATTCAACCACGTGTAACCAATAAATTTCTAAGTACGAAAATTAAATCTCTAGCACGTTACGAATTACATTAATTAATTGTTTACACTCGAACCAATACAATTGTTTAATTCTCAATGAAATTTGAAACAAATAATTGCTGAACGTAGATTATAAGCGAATCAATCGGAATTAAATACAGTTGAAAGTTAGTAATTCTCCTATTTATTAGTACCAAATTGATCTCACTTGTATATATGAAACGTACTGTCTTTAATTATACGTAATTTTATAATCTATAAATACAATTACATAACAAGAGAATTTGTCATTGAGTTATATAAAAATTATTCTATCTTGGAACTCAATGGAAATAATAAAAATACCAATAAATAATTTAAATTTTAAATTATTATTTATTTATAATTTATAGTAATTAATCAAAGAATTAATCCCGACTTATATATTTAAAAAAAAATTAATATTTTTCTTCTTTATATATAAAGATTTAACTTATTCAGCGAGAATCGTCGCGTGACGTCACGTACCACGTGACAATGCGGACCAATGAGCGCGCCGCTTTTGGTTACGCCTCAAAGGTGGTGGGAGAAGGAAGTCCGACTGAATAAGTTAAAAGCTTAACGACGTTTTTTAAAAATGTATTAAAAATCAAAGAAAATTGAATAATCGTTAAGAATAATAATAAAAATCGTTAAAAATAATAATAATAAAAGGCGTTAAGAGAAATGAATTATTTGACTAATAGCATGCATGTTTGCTAATGTGAAAAACCAGAAATCATCTAAAAGAGCTAATTAAAACAAAAATGTTTGAATGCTGCAAGAAACGCGAGTTGATAAGATATTGTAGTGGTAAGGGGTGTTAATTGGTTTATAAGCAGAAATTCTAAGACAAGAGAGTAGATATAGATAATAGTAACGAGTACATACGCTCGCTCGACAGGCGGCTCTGTTTCTTTGAACCTGCAACCCAAGGACCATTTAAGTCAAAAGTTATTGCCACCCCGAATCCACTACCACGTTATTATACAAATTTCAAAATTAAAAATTACAACACATCCACTCACAACCAGTGGTATATTTTGGTCAAATTTTCGAATAAAAAAAAGAAATAATATGAACTAATTCAAATTCTTGCACCATATTAACCTCAAATCTACATAACCTCAATTAGATATTTTTGTGATATTTTTTGGCGCAAAAATTTGAAAACAATTTTGATTTTTGCGATTTCTTTAAATGAAAATCGAATTATAAGGAATGAATTGAAAACTTAAAATTTTTGAATGCGAATTCAAGCACGATATGAAAAATGTATTGAATGAATGATGAAAATTTATTCACGAAAATTTTATGAAATACTTTTTTATACCATTTGACTGTTCAAAGTTTAGTTTATTCTCATTACATTAGGCTGCAAGTGAATCGATATTTCATGACCTGATTTCATATTTTTCTAATTGCATTTGGAAAATTATCTTCGTCGGTAAAGTAGATTGTTGCTGATATTTTTTTCAAAAATTCACTGAATCTTAAATTACGAAATTAAAATTATTGCAATTGTCGCTTTTCTTGTCTAATTAAATAAACAAAGAAAAATAAAAGAAAATTTATACACTTTCATTAATATATTTTATTTTTTAAGAAATTATTATATTTTATTTGTTATACTTGTATTGCGATACAAACAATTTGAAAAATGAATAATAAATCAAATTATAAAATGTATAAACAAACTAGTTCACCCGACTGACGTAGAAAATTGTAAATTTAATATAGATAGGTCATTTTTTACGTCATCTGACCATGAGGATATAAATCAAGTAAAACGATTCGCCGACGGGATAATTGAAAAATGTTATTCCATGTGACGTGATTTATGATTCAGTCAATGAAGAAAATATCTTTGTAATTATCTCAAGCGCTTTATAAACGATATTAACTTTTATATTTTAAACTCATAAACATGTGTGGCAGCACATTCCATCCCAAAATTTACCGACAAAAGTAG
This sequence comes from Gryon sp. ZL-2020, assembly GCA_022817425.1. Lineage (NCBI taxonomy): Eukaryota > Metazoa > Arthropoda > Insecta > Hymenoptera > Scelionidae > Gryon > Gryon sp. ZL-2020. The sequence goes on along the minus strand of JABFPJ010003000.1, from coordinate 11,094 downwards.
ATCATATCTAGATAAAGCAATCTACCTTACCGACCGGAGATATCAAAAACACTGTCGATATTGCAGTTTTATAACTTCTATCGATACACATTTATCATTATGCTATTCTTAAATATAAAATTTGACAATTTTCCTAATTATATTAAAATATCTCTTAATAAACAAATATTCTATTTTTTCGCTGATTTAAAATTAGGAAATGTGATCAGTCATCACCTCAACAACTTAAAACTATTTTATAACCTATTTATATTTACATATTTTAAATCTAAAAAAGGGACATAATTCATCTACGAATAAGACTTTTAACTTAAACATGCGACATCGACGGAAATTCAGTTACAATATTGAAAAAAATACTGCAAAACTCAAAATACACAAAATAACCTAATCACTCTGCAATAAACATAAACACGAATTTGCGCCAAAATACATTGAGCGGAAAAACTACGACTGAAATTTAATGTTTCAATAAACCATCATTTTTTTAAAATAATATTCTTAAATAAACAACTTTTTCATTATATTTACAAAATAACAGAAACGTATTTGAAAGAATATTTATATTCACATTATTCTCGTAAACAAAAACATCAAATTTCACGTTAAAATAAACAAAACAAACATTACCAAAACAAATAAGCAAATGGGCGGTAAATTCAAATCGATACAATGCAATAATGTTGAGATAATGACGATCCATTATATAATTTATAAATATGTATTATTTACAAGTGTTTTCTTTGTTCGAATATATTTTTTATCTAATTATTATTTTTCCTAAGTTATTTTTTAGAATAAAAAAACGTACCTTTCACTGGCAATGGAGCTATTTCGTGACATTGATTTCGGAGACATTTCAAAATCACTGTCACTTCGGTAAAGGAAGCTTTCTCTTCTTTGGGGTAGATTTTGAAGGACCAAGCCGGACCCGGGAGATGCACCGCCACCTCCAGGGGCACTGGCCTCCAGCGTCGACGCGCCATTTTCGACATCAAAGCTGAAATAAAAACGCAAAATTAGTATAAATTATTCTTTGCATAAACATTTGCATATTTTAACAATTATTTAAATAATGATAATTATTTTTTTAATTGTTATTATTATTTTTTTTAATTATTCCATTTTTAATATTAACTTTAAAAATTAAATAAAAAATCTGATTTGATTGAATTAAATTTTCTTTATCATCCTTATTACATCCCTATGATATCTTTAACATCTTTATGACATCTCTATGAAATCCCTACGATATCTTTATAATATCCTTATGACATCCTTATGATATCTTTACATAATCCATAAGATATCCTATAAAATCCTTATGAAATCCCTATGATATCCTTAATATCCCTATGACATCCCTACAAGATTCCTACGACAACCTTATGACATCCTTGTAACATACTTATGACATCCCTATAACATCCTTATGACGTTCTTATGGGATTCTTGTAACATTCATATGATATCGCTATGACATGTGATATCTTTGTGACATTCCCACGATATCCATGGATATCCTTACGACATCCATATAAGATTCTTAAACATCCTTATAGCATCTCTGTAACATCCACACACATCCTCATAACATCCCTATAATATGCAAGTACATTCTTATAACATCCGTATGATATCCCAATGACATCCGTATTACATCCTTATTATACCCTATCAAATCCTTATGATATCCTGACGTCCTTATGACATCCCTACGACATTTCTATTATATTATATAAAATCCTTATGATATCCTATATAATCGCTATGACATCCATTATATCCTACAACATCCTTATGACATCCCTACGACATCCTTATTATATGCTATAAAATCCTTATGAAACGCCTATGATATCCTTGACATCCCTTAACATCCCTATGACATCCCTGTGTAAAAAATATATAAAACCATACAATTTGATTTTAAGCTCTTCTGACGTGGAACAAATTTCTAATAGGATAAATGCTCAAAAAGAAAAAAATGCAAAATTAGTATACATTATTCTTTGCATAAACATTTGCATATTTTAAAAATTCTTTAAATAATAATAATTATTTTTTTAATTGTTATTATTATTTTTTTTAATTATTCCATTCTTAATATTAAATTTAAAAATTAAATAAAAAATTTAATTTGATTGAATTAAATTTCCTTTTATCATCTATTTTTCATAACATTATTAAAAATACTTTATTCTGAAAGTATGCGCTATTAAGTAGTTAGCACTTTCAATGAACTATGTTATTCAAACATAACAGATTTATCAGCATGTACTCGACGATCTGTTGCATATATGTCATTCTCAGTTGAAACACTCATAACTTATAAATGTACCGAAACATTTTCGCACATATACATATGTATACAAATGTACACTTACATTTTCAACACGGCAATAAAAATATGTAATAAATATAGGAAAAATGTTCTTTTTTATTGTATGAAAAACAAAATGTAATAAAATAAAAATGTAATAAAATAAAATAATAATGTAAAAAATATTACAAAAATAATTGTTTTAGCAGAAAATTTCGAATTTTCACTTTAATTTATATCACAGAAAGTTTTGCATTTTTGAAACAGATGACATTTTCCCATAGCTTTACAATAGTTTAAATGCGGATACAAATGGTATTTGCATTTAAACTACTCGATGAAACGACATTATTTTTTTTCTTATTTTAAAACTAATCGATATTTTCTTCTTTATTACAAACATGCTTCATTTAATGGAAATTGTAACGCAGTACATATTGAATCTATTGTTCATACGCATTTGTGGTGAATATTTTTAAGTATGTAACAACACAAAATGTAAAATACATTCTTAAACAGATTAATACTTTTTAAATTAACAAAAGTTATTTATGTTTAAATGAATAATAATATATTTAAATAAATAAAAATATTTTGTTACATTTCTATAAAATATAATTTTTCAAAAATAATAATAATAATAATAATAATAATAATAATAATAATAAAATAAATAAATTAAAAAAGTGAAATCAGTTAATTTTCCCACTTTTTCCATAATTAATTTTATAATTTCCATCATGTATTTATTTATTAATAATTTTATAAAATTTTTATAACTTTTTTTATTGTTGATAAATAATTTTATATTATTAATTATATTTACACTTTTATGCACATTAATGCAGTAAGAATGACAGATTTCCGCATGTTAAACATGCCACAAATTTCGGAGTTGTGGAATTAACTGAACAAACATTCGCATTCGACGATTCATTCAACTCGAGAATCCTTGCTATCCGACGTAGAACAAAATATATTTCGAAATATGTGCACACATATTTTTGGCAAAAAGCTATATATTTTGACGTAAAGTTTATTTTCTAATTTTTAAAAAACAAGATTTCATTCATATGTTAAAATCTGAAATAAATTTTTTTCATTTTTGTTTAATCCTTTTTAATATCTCATTTATGTTATTTGAATCCCGTTTTTTTATCGTCATTAGTAATATATCAGTACACTCATCAATTAATTTCCATTTTATTATTGCTCACGATTGAGTTTTTGCTTCCTCTTATTTTGACACGTAATTAAGGTATTACCATTCTTAATCTGCACTTCAATCTGTGTGCCGGAAAAATGCCGAGATTGTTTAATCCCCGATTCACATAAATCGTTTTCCTCATAAATATTCAATTCCAATAATACCAAAATATAAAATCATCAATAATAAATATTATCAATAATGAGTGTTTCATTTCTCATTAAAATTGTTTTTTCAACAACTTACAATGTTATAACTTATTGTTATAATTATTTATTATTTATTTATAAAATTTATTTATATTACATTTTTATATTTAATTTATTATACAAATATGTATCTGAATGCATGGCTTTCACAGGGGTTTCCATTATAAAAAATGTTAATATCTATAACATTTATTTTAATTATTTAAAATTTATGTAATATAGGTTATAACATTCGTGTGACATCCCTATAATATCATTATGATATCCTATAACATCCTTATGACATCCTAATGATATTCTCATAACATTCGTATATCCTATAAAATCCTTATGAAATCCCTATGATATCCTTGACATCCTTAAGACATCCTAATAATATCCTTATAACATCCATATGATATCCTGTAAAATCCTTAGGAAATCCCTATGATATCCTTGACATTCCTATGACATCCCTACGACAACCTTATGGCATCCTTGGAACATACTTATGACATCCCTACGATATCCCTATTATATCCTATAAAATCCTTATGAAAGGCCTATGATAACCATACAACAACCTTATGGCATTCTTGGAACATCCTTATAAAATCCCTATGATGTCCTTGACATCCCTATGATAACCTTGACATCCCTATGACATCCCTACGACAACCTTAAGACATTCCTACGACATCCCTATTATATCCTATAAAATCCTTATGAAACCCCTATTATATCCTTGAAATCCTTAAGACATCCTAATGATATCCTTATAACATCCATATGATATCCTGTAAAATCCTTAGGAAATCCCTATGATATCCTTGACATTCCTATCACATCCCTACGACAACCTTATGGCATCCTTGGAACATCCTTATGACATCCCTACGACATCCCTATTATATCCTATAAAATCCTTATGAAATCCCTATGATATCCCTACAATAACCTTATGGCATTCTTGGAACATCCTTATAAAATCCCTATGACATCCTTGACATCCCTATGACATCACTAGGACAACCTTATGATATTCCTACGACATCCCTATTATATCCTATAAAATCCTTATGAAACCCCTATGATATCATTGACATCCCTATGACATTACTATGAGATCCCTATAACATCCCTACGACAACCTTATAACATCCTTTTAACATCCCTATGACATCCCTATGTTACAAAAAAAATGTGTTTAAACAAACATATTTTGCATTTTATATTTGACGCAAAACATGAATTTTGTTTCTTTAGATTTGAGTTCATAAATCAATCATTTCCTTTATTGCAATCTTGTTAACCGAAAGAGTTGTGTAGGTGCGAGTTTGTGACGTGATAAATTGTTATGATATTTTTTTTTTTTTTTGAACGAGCCAATTAGTTTTGCGCGCGCGCTCGCGCATCGATGACGATTTCCTTTAATAAAGAAGCGGCATCGCGTCGGCGCATTACGTAAAAGCACGATTAATGCCCTAACCTTGCCATTCAGCGTTTAATTGTCGCTTCGTGAACGAACGTCGGAACAATTGTTGAATGCGAGAAGCGAAGCGCCACAAATGTTTCGATGCCGCACACTTCTAATCAATTGTTGATAGACATCCGCTCGTCCTAAGAGGATCTTGCTGAATCCACAACGAGCTTTAGATTGCACGCTGTAATCCGCGATGATTATACGCAATGCTTTATTATGCATTACATTGGTCCATTTACACTTACGCGGAAATCGGATTTCATTCTTCAAATTCGACATTTTTTAATTTTTATTAATTAATACAGTTTTATTTTAACAATAAATATTTTTCAATTTTTTTTTCATTTTGTTTCAATTTAAATAAATGATTTATATTAGACATATATTTTTATATTCAAAAATAGATTTTTTATTATTTTTATATTTATTGCTATTATTATTTATTAATTTATTATATTATTTTATAATATCCTTGACATTCCTATCACATCCCTACGACAACCTTATGGCATCCTTGGAACATCCTTATGACATCCCTACGACATCCCTATTATATCCTATAAAATCCTTATGAAATCCCTATGATATCCCTACAATAACCTTATGGCATTCTTGGAACATCCTTATAAAATCCCTATGACATCCTTGACATCCCTATGACATCACTAGGACAACCTTATGATATTCCTACGACATCCCTATTATATCCTATAAAATCCTTATGAAACCCCTATGATATCATTGACATCCCTATGACATTACTATGAGATCCCTATAACATCCCTACGACAACCTTATAACATCCTTTTAACATCCCTATGACATCCCTATGTTACAAAAAAAATGTGTTTAAACAAACATATTTTGCATTTTATATTTGACGCAAAACATGAATTTTGTTTCTTTAGATTTGAGTTCATAAATCAATCATTTCCTTTATTGCAATCTTGTTAACCGAAAGAGTTGTGTAGGTGCGAGTTTGTGACGTGATAAATTGTTATGATATTTTTTTTTTTTTTTGAACGAGCCAATTAGTTTTGCGCGCGCGCTCGCGCATCGATGACGATTTCCTTTAATAAAGAAGCGGCATCGCGTCGGCGCATTACGTAAAAGCACGATTAATGCCCTAACCTTGCCATTCAGCGTTTAATTGTCGCTTCGTGAACGAACGTCGGAACAATTGTTGAATGCGAGAAGCGAAGCGCCACAAATGTTTCGATGCCGCACACTTCTAATCAATTGTTGATAGACATCCGCTCGTCCTAAGAGGATCTTGCTGAATCCACAACGAGCTTTAGATTGCACGCTGTAATCCGCGATGATTATACGCAATGCTTTATTATGCATTACATTGGTCCATTTACACTTACGCGGAAATCGGATTTCATTCTTCAAATTCGACATTTTTTAATTTTTATTAATTAATACAGTTTTATTTTAACAATAAATATTTTTCAATTTTTTTTTCATTTTGTTTCAATTTAAATAAATGATTTATATTAGACATATATTTTTATATTCAAAAATAGATTTTTTATTATTTTTATATTTATTGCTATTATTATTTATTAATTTATTATATTATTTTATA
>JABFPJ010002999.1:0-17536 GCA_022817425.1 Gryon sp. ZL-2020 | reverse complement strand
ATTATTTCGAAAAATTAATCGATTAATCAAAATATAAATTATTTTGAAAATTAATGGAAATATCGATTATTTTGAAGAATTAATCGAAATATCGAATATTTTGAAGAAATAATCGAGATATCGAATATTTTGAAGAAATAATCGATTAATCGAAATATCGATATTTTGAAGAAATAATCGATTAATGGAAATATCGATATTTTGAAGAAATAATCGATTAATCGAAATGTCGATTATTTTGATGAATTAATCGATATATGGATTATTTTGGGCAATTTATCATTTAATCGAAATATCGATTTTTTTTCGATTATTGATATGTCGATTATTTTTCGACTATCGAAATATCGATTATTTTTCGATTATCGCTGATCTTTATCATATTTTCATTATACTTTAGGCTTTTCTTCAATGAAGAAGTCATTTTTATTTTTCATTATCCAAAAAGTATTAATAAAATTTTGCATTTATATTTAAAATTACAGAAATACTTTACTGTTTATACTGAACTATTTCACATAATGAAATAAAATAAAAAGCCGTCATCAATAAATCATTTAAATCGAAAAAAGTGGATTTTTAATTGGATTATTCATTAGTTATGTCTAACTATATACATGTTTTTCTGATCTGCATATTGGTATGAATAAACATGAGTGCGATAATTTGAATGTGTCTCATTAATTTATACACATCAGTATATATACATGCATATATATATACGCAATATAATAATATATTTATATATGAAAACAATATTACACTGGCGCCACTTTATTAATGGAAAATGCACAACTTTGATAATTATCGTATTTCGTTAGAAAAAGTTGAAATTTTATGTTACACAATTACACGCATTTCAATGGGTTGCCACATTTTGTGACGATTTTAATTACCATTTATAATAAAAAATATTATTAATATAAGTTATTTATAATTTATAATTATTAATGTATAATCATTTTAATATAATAAAAAAATTAATTATAAATTTAAATTAAATTTAATTGTTGATATTTTTTACGAGAATTTGTTATAAATAAAACCCACGCAAAAGTTGCAAACTTTTCTTTCGCTTGATAATTGATTGAACATTGACATTTACTACACTAAGACGTAAGTGAAACAAAGGTAATGAGTAATCAAGTTTTAATAACGGTATTTAAAAGTGGAAACATTTCGTATACATATTGTTATTAACAATTTTACGGCTGTGGGCTTGAATGAAAATGATGTCCAAGTAAGAGTCGTATTTCAAGCGCATCTTTTGATCAGTTACATCAACATGTTTCTGCGGCTATAAATTATTTATTCAGCGTATGAATTTATATGTTAAAAACATTGCAAATATTATGTTAAACCATTGACTTATAGTATTTATAAAATTGAACAATCCTTTATAGCAAAAGCAATGGAAAATAAATCATCCGACGCATTTTATCGCGAAAAAAAAAGAAAATATTAATTAGCTTCGGTTTTAAGGTTAAAATAAAAATGGGACTTGTTTTACGATTACTTGTCGAACTTCAATCATCGTATAATAAATAGTAAGTTAAATTGGGTATTAAACGTGTAAATCAATATTAATTTAAGTATGAAATAAATGTTATATCGAATGTTCGTTGATTTACAATTAAATGTGTCATAAAAACAGTATACATTCTTTATATATTATAAAGAATGTATAGAAAATTATATAATTAATTAAAATTATTTGATTTACGATTATTTATTTGAAATTTTGTAATCGATTCATCGAAATATCGATTATTTTGATGCAATAATCGATTAATCGAAATATCGAATATGTTGCAATATTCATTGATTAATCGAATTATTGATTGATCTGATGGATTAATCGATTAATCGAAATATTTATTATTTTAATGAATTAATCGATAAATAGAAATATCGATTATTCTAATGAATAAATCGATAATCGAAATATCGATTATTTTGATCAAGTAATTGATTAAACAAAATAGCGATTAAACGAAATATCGAAATAATTGAAATATCGGAATAATCGAAATATTGAAATAATCGAAATATCAATTATTTTCAAAAATTAATCGATTAATCGAAATATTGATTATTTTGATAAATTAATCCATCAAACGAAATAAGGATTATTTTGATGAAGTAGTCGATTAAAAAAATATCGAATTAGTCGAAATATCGATTATTTTTAAATATTAATCGATTAATCGAAATATCGATTATTTGATGAATTAAACGATGAATCGAAATATCAATTATTCTGAAATACGAATCGATTAAACGTAAAATGTCACCTAAAACAGTTACGGTGTTAAAAAATTGGTGAATTAATAAAACATATGGTATTTAATTCAAAAAGGTGTATATCTGTGCGAAATTTATGATACTTTGGGTGGTCTAAGTACAGATTAATGATCCAATCAAATCAACAACATGTGCAAAAAGATAAGCATTTTAAACATTTTATTAGCGATTTTTGGACATTACGTTTATAACACATGTTTGATAAGACGAGCGAAAAAAAAAGAACGAAAGATTCAAAAGAAATTCTTTCAAATGTTTTCATTTAACGAATTTGATTTCGTGCAAAAAAAGGTATGTTCGGCGCAAATTAATGATCGAACGCGGCTAATAAATAAAAATAAATTGCTAATAAATAAAGGACAGAGATATTTTCATGTAACGGCGTGAAGCGAAAGTGATTCGAGAAAGGTACTTAAAAATTTTAGCGAGAATTAGATATCATTCAAATGTATGAGAATACATAAAAGACATGAACATAAGTAGGAAAAAGGAGAAACACGATGTGGGGTTTGCATAAAAAAAAAAAAAAAACAGTGTGACCACCCTGTGTATGAATAAATAATGCATTAGTCAAGTCATGATCCCTGATATGCTAATGAATAGACGACCATCAAAAATTCAACAGATCAACAATACACCTGGTCCGACACTATGTAATGCTTTTTCAAATCATATGTATATAAAAGTAAATGTGCGAAGTTTATGATTTTCGAACGGATTTCTGTGTCTTCATTTTGGGTTGGGGATTGGGGAATATTTAATGAAGTTTGGAATGTTGGTGCAGCGATTTTGAAAGTGAATTGTATATAGAAGATAGATGTTTGAACATTTGGGCAGTTTGACATCCATGGTGATATCCAAGGTGGCATTCATGATGATATTCATGATGATAATCATGATGACATTTATGATGATATCCACGGTTACATCCATGGTAACATCCATGTTGACATCCATGGTGATATTCATGGTGACATCCATAATGACATCCATGATGACATCTATATTAACATCCATATTGATATCCATGGTAGCAGCCATAATGATATCCATGTTAACATCCACGATGATATCCACCTAAATATCTATGATGACATCCATGATATCCATGGTAACATTTATGATGACATCCATGTAAATATCTATGGTGATATCCATGGTAAAATCCATCTTAACATCCATACTGATATCCATGGATACATCCATGCTGACATCTACGATGATATCCACTTAAATATCTATGGTGATATCCATACTGATATTCATGGTTACATCTATGCTGATATCCACGGTGATATCCACTTAAATATCTATGGTGACATCAAAAAATACAAAATGTGATCTATTTGGCAGATGCACAAAAAATGTGATATATCTACTAATATCATAAGTAATAACTTATTTTCAGATTAAACTTCTACATATATTATTAATTTCCAACTTTGACGAAAAATCGATTCCGAATAAAAATCGATTTAAACGTCATTCATATAACTTCGTAAATTCATCGAAAAATCTAGAACATCCTCCAACAACTTACCTTCTTTATCTGACTTAATGTGATTGGTCATCAGAGATGACCAATAAAACGATTCGCAGTAAATAACAAATTCGCATATTAGTCACGTTTTCTATGTCGTTTAAGGAAAAAACGTATAATTAAATATGTATTTTGCGACCAATTAAAACCATACTAGTCATACAAGTTTCCATTTACAAAAGCTGCTCGAATTGTTTAAATGAATTTATCAAACATTTTTATATTTTTTTGTCTAAAAAAAAGGAAAAAAGATGAAATGTTTTTAAAAGCAAAATTGAATCAAAACGTTAACAATCTGCAAATATTAGTCACGTTTTTCAGCTCAATTAAACCAAACATGTACGTGATTCCCGACAGAATATGAAATTCAAGACGCCAACTTTTCGATCTGAATTTGTGGGACGCGCCAGTCGTATCGAGTCACGCGAATCGTACAATCGCGCATAAAATCCCGACAACTCAACGTGAATTGAAGAAGCGTATAAAGCGAGACAGAAGATACGCTAACGAGAGGCGAAAGAGAGAGGAAGAAAAAAAGGTTGATAAAAAAGCAAGTGCTTGGACGGCACAAAAAATAATACAAAATTGTATTAAAAAGTGTCCAGTCCCAACAGTATTGACCACGCCTTGATTCATTACCTCGTTTTAATGCTAAAGTTAGCTAACACTAAAAAAGGTAGCGTGTCGACGCTCGCGTCGGCCGGTTTCACGAACTTTAAATCTGCAGAAGCTTTTTTATTTTTTAACTAATTTTCAGTTTTTTCTGGCTTAATTTTTTTTAATTTCTGTGAAAAAAATTATATTAAATTGTAAAAAATAAAAAGTTTAATAATTAAACATTTGTTTACTTTGTTTTGTTGACATTTGTTTGTTTACTTTGTTATGTTTATTTTGCATTTAATTTACTTTTTATTTTGTTTATTATTCGCTTTATTTACGTTGCTTTGTTTACATTACGTTTTTGACCTTAATTATTTATTATTATTTTGCATTGTTTACATTACATTGTTGACCTTAATTATTATTACTTTGCATTGCTTATATCAACTTTATTTACGTTACTTTACCTACTTTTCTATAAAGTAAAAGTTTTTTAATTTGCAGAAACTTTTTTTTTAAAACTAATTTTCATTTTTGTGTAAAAAAGTTGTATAAAATTGTAAATAAAAAATTGTTTATTTTGTATTTTATTTACGTCGTTTTGTTTATTCTACATTTTATTTACTTTTTGATGACCTTTTTTTGTTCATTTAATGCTTTCTTTACTTCGTTTTATTTACATTAATTTATTTTGTTTTGTTTTTTCGCTTTAGTTATTTTGCTTTGTTTACATTACATTGTTGACCTTATTAATTATGACTTTGCATTGTTTACATTAACTTTATTTACGTTAATTTATTTTGTTTTCATTCCTTTTGTTTTGTTTATGTTTCGCTTTATTTACTTTGTTTTGTTTACATTATTTATAATTATGAAATATAAATAAATTTAAAAATAAAATATGTAAAACATTATTCACTCGACCTCTGACCCAACCAAAAACAAAATGATTTACGAAAAAAAAAAATATTTACGTCATTAAATCAATTTGATGGTTGAATTTTTTGGACTTTCATAATTAATAGAAACATAATCCATAGAAAGTATGATTTATGTTGAAGATCCACCGCATAGTTCGGCTCTTCTATCCTTTTGTTTCCGTCGAAAAAGCGTCGATGATGAATAAAAAAGACCAACCTCAACTTCCAATTCACAACTCCGGTCATTTCAATATCAAAAACGGCTACTCTTACTCTATTCGACATTAAATCCTACACTTCATAATTCATTAAGGCAATAATTTACGATCAGTTGGGCAATTATTTATAGCACCATCAAATTCTTCGTGTGCATTCCTCAAATCGTACACATTTCAGTGTAACAAGCCGCAAAGATCAAAATATCATCGAAAAAAAAATATTCATTCTTTTAGATTACATCTTTTGATTTGTTAAAATTACCAAATAACATCATATTAATAATTACCAACAATCGATTAATCTAAATATTGATTATTTTAGTGCGGTAATCGATTAATCGAAATAGCGATTATTTTAGTGCAGTAATCGATTAATCAAAATATCGATTATTTGAAAGAATTAATCGATTAATCGAAATATCGATTATTTGATAAATTAATCGATTAATCGAGGTAGCGATTATTTTAGTACAGTAATCGATTAATTGAAATATTGAATATTTTGAAGTATTAATCGATTAATCGAAATAACGATTATTCTGATGAATTAATTGATTCATCGAAAAATCGTTTAAATTGCTGAAGTAGTTGATTAATCGAAATATTGATCATTTTAATGAAGTAATCGATTTAACGACATTTCGATTGCTTTGATTGCTTTTTATTTATTTGACATTGTTTACATTACATTTTTTTTATTTATAAACCTTAAATTTAATAAGGTTTTAAATAACATATACATTTCATAAACTTTCGAAGAAGTTGCAAAATTTTGGTGAAATAAAATAAAATAATTTGTTGAATATAATTTTATCCATTTTTACCAATAATAATCATAATATAATTTAACATGATTTTTTGTATATCTTATAACATCGCGTCTCATAAATTAGCAGTCTTTGAACTGGGTTATCCAGTTTATCTGTTCAGAGTAAAGTATATAAAGACAAAAAGAAAATTTAATTCCTGATTTGTGCAGACACAAAAATTAAGATACGCATTTTATGACGGTGAATACAACAAGAAAAAAAAGGATATTTTTTTTCAGTTTACGTGATTCATCGTACATATATTAAGTGATATAATGAAACAGATTATATAAAATGGCTGACGATACAAATTATTTCCAATTTATTTTTATTTTTCATTTTCTGGATAAATTAAAATTTTAAGTTACATTTAATTTTATTATGTTTTATGTTTATTATTTATTTATATATTTTATATTATTTTATATAGAAATATAATTTTTGACAAATTGATAAAGAATAATAAATTTTGGGTGACTTCAAATCTGAAAACAAAATCTGATTTTCGAAATAAAATAATAAATAAAAATAAAAAATACGTGGGTGTTTGATATGAAAGACTATGATTATGAAAAACTGAATACAAAGTGTGAAAAACATTTTCCCAGCCATCTTTCATTCTGCCTTTCTACTAATTAAGTATGCATTTTCGTAAGCATGTAATTTCATCGAACAAAAACTAACAAATGCCTCGGACAAAACTTCGACAAGTTTGACGAAATAAGTATACATCAATGTATAATCACCGAAATCGGCTCAAAAACAATAGAAATGTCATAAGTAACAACAATGGAATTTGTATTTTTATTGTTTCTGAATGAATTCAGAATTTATTGACAAAAAATGAAATTTTACTGAAAAAACAGTAATTTATGTAGAAAATAAAGTATATATGTCTAAAATGTCTTTCAAAATAATTATTTTAACTTTTTTCTTCGAAAATTAATACGAATTTGTTTATTTTTCAGTTTGTTTACTTCGTTTTGTTTACATAGTATTGTTTACGTTGCTTTGTTGACATTATTTTGTTGACCTTTTTTATTATTACTTTAGCATTGTTTACTTTATTTTGTTGACATTACTTTGTTTACTTTTCCTTCTTGACATTATTTTATTGACATTGCTTTATTTACTTTGTATTGTTGACATTGTATTGTTTACGTTGCTTTGTTGATATAATTTTATTGACATTGTTTTATTTACTTTATATTGTTTACTTTGCTTTGTTGACATTACTTTGTTGACATTCTTTTGTTTTTTTTTGTTTTATTTTTTTAGACTTCCCAGCAAAAAAACAGAAAATTTTACTGCAAAAACAAAAATGGTTTTTAAAGTCAAATTTACTAACTAAACTTCAAAACACTATTTTACCTCAAACAAAAATTCACAAAAAAATATATAATTTTGAACCGAATGAATTGATTAATGCTAAAATCCGGGAGCTCGAATCTCACTTTATTGCATTTTTATTCTAATTTTTGCCCAATAAATTCTATCGATCGTCATATAGGAACCCATAGAAAACCGGATATACAGAATTTTGGATTTTTATGTCATATTTCATTTGACCGAAGCGATGTAAACAATAATTAAGTGGAATTGCAAATGAGTGTGTTAGGGAAGTGAAAATACAAATGGCTGTGTCCATTATTTTGACATGATTATAAGTCACAGTTTTGGTGGGCCAAAAAAGAAAAAATTATTTTGTTTGACTTATTTTATTGACATTGCTTAATTAACTTTGTTTTGTTGACATTTTATTTACTTTGTTTTATTTAGTTTGCATTTCATTTTCTTTGTTTTGTTTACATTGTATTGTATACTTTGGTTTGTTGACATTTGACATTGCTTTATTTACTTTGTTTTGTTGTTATTTGACCTTGCTTTATTTACTTTGTTTTGTTGTTATTTGACCTTGCTTTATTTACTTTGCTTTGTTGACATTTGACCTTGCTTTATTTACTTTGTTTTGTTTACATTGTATTGTTTACTTTGCATTGCTGACATTACTTTGCAAAGTCAAAATACGAAATTTCAAAATTTCCAGAACATTTTATCGTGTTTCTCGCAAAAGCGATATTAATCAATCTTGATAATTAAATTACATCTTAATTAGTCTTATAATTAGTAATTAAAAGAGTGTTTGAGATGTTAATCATGAAAGTTGCTGTGGCTTTGAAAATGAAATATTGCTGGAATGGGAAAAAATCGAAGAAAAGGAATTTATTTCAAATTGACTCATAACATTTATTTTGTTCAAGCTATTAAATATAAATAAATTTTAGTTTCTATTTTTAGACATTTTTTTTAAAAATGAATTTTAATTAATCATAAAAATAGAAAAAATAGAAATTTAATATTTGTATTTTTTGTTTATATTAATCATATTAATATTATAATACAAAATTAAATTAAATAAATTAATAAAATAAAAATATTAATATTTTTATACTTTGGCTTAAAAGTTCGTATTTTATGGGATATTATTTATTGATGTATTTTCTGAGTTCAAAAATTAGCAATTTATTATTATGTAGTGTGAGAAAATAACAATTGCAACAGAAAGGTCATCGGCAACTACTGTAATTATAAGTACGATTGTGGTTAGTGCAAAAAGTCCCATAAAACTGTCCTTATAATTTATTACAACAAATAGTGTTATTCGTGTTCACCGCACAAAAGTTATACTTATTCATCATTTTTAGTTGAAATTTCGATTAAACCTAATACACGTTTTACATTATTTTCATTATTTATTATGTTGTGTTACATCATAAACAAGACCAATATATCACAGAATTGTTCATTTCTATTTTTTTATTATTAAATTATTTTTAATGTTAAAAAATTATTTTTAAAAATTGTTTTAAAATAAACAAAAATTATTCATAAAATAAACAATAATAAATAAATAACAACATTATTTAAATAATTAAATAATAAAATAAATATTATTATATAAAATTATATAAAAATAAAATAATAAAATTAAATTAAATTAAATTTACTTTCTTTGTTTACTTTCCTTTATTGACATTATTTTACTGACATTGCTTTATTTACTTTGCTTTGTTGACATTACTTTGTTTACTTTTTTTGTTTACCTAGGATTGTTGTCATTATTTTGTTTATTTTGCTTTTTTGACATCATTTTATTTACTTTATTTTATAAACATTGCTTTATTTACTTTGTTTCGTTGAAATTACATTAAAATAATTAAATAATATTTATTATATAAAATGATAAATTATTAAATTATATAAATAAAACAATAAAGTAAAATAATAAAATAAAAATATAAAATAATAAATAAAAATAAATAAATAATACAATAAAACAGTTAAAAATTGTATTACCAGAAAAGTAAAAAAAATGGGGTTCAAATCTGTCGTCACTTTTCATTATTAATCAACACGTAATTTTCATTAACCTTAACGAAGTTTTTTTTCACAATAAATAATCGAGATAATGATCTGAACTAGACGCACTTAAACTCAAAACATACTTGAGATAATGATCTGCTTTTAAATGCGCCTAAAAGAGTATTCATTTTTGAGAGAAAAAAAAGTATCAAATATCACACACTTTCCTAATTAATTAACTCGAATTAATTAATATACAATCTAATATGCAAGGAATGCATATAAGAGCAACACCAATTATCCTCTTTTCGTCAGATTAGAAATGTGTTGCTCAACATTGTCAAAGCAAAAGTCCCATATTAACATTCCGAATTGTCACATTTCCATTTTACTTAAAGAGTTTTTTTAATTTGATACTTTATATTATTTCAACAATTTTTTTGAAAATTGAAATTTTTTTTAAACATTTTTTTTGTGGGACACGAAAAAGTAATTAAATAACTTTATCGGTTTCGAAAAATAATTTATTTTATCAAAATAAGAAAAAAATTTAATTTAAATTTGCAAAATATAACATATTTGATTTTTTTTTAATTTTTAAAAGATTGTTGACATTATTTTGTGTTTATTTTATTTCTTGACATGACTTCGTTTATTTTGTTATGCTTATTTTGCATTTCGTTTGCTTTGTTTTGTTGACATTGTATTCTTTCGTTTGCTTTGTTGACATTGTTTTTTACTTACAAGTAAAATATATACTTGTTCCAAGTAAAATATACCTAATTCAAGCATATAAAACAAAATATACTCAAGTCAAATATATAATATACTTGGAATGAAATGATTTAGTTTTTTAGTGAATGAAAATAATATACAAACATAATATGACAAAAACATAACCTTGAACACATATATAACAAATTATAACCTTCAACAATAAACAATAAACGTGATATATTAACAATGTAAATGATAATATATTGTATTTAATATAATAATATAATAATAATATAAATATAATTGTAAATAATTAAATATATCATATTATATACAATAACAATATATTGTAAATATTAATATATTGTATTTATAATAATAATAAAGTATAATATATTGTATTTAATATAATAATATAATAATAATATAAATATAATTGTAAATAATATAAATATATCATATTATATACAATAACAATATATTGTAAATATTAATATTATATTAAACTTTCTATATTCTATATATTTTGATTATATTTCTGAGAAAATAAGAACCATTTCAAAAGATCAAAAATTCGATTCAATTATTATTTGCGATCGCACAAATGAGCAACTAAAACATTATTTCATTTGTTCCTACCTTGATATTGCACATTTTGGCCGATTAATAGTAAATCTTGTTACAAAATGAGTGCCATTCTGCGATGCGTGAATCGCTTGCTGTGGGATATAGTGAATGAAACGCATGGCATATTTCGACTTTCGCTCTTGCAGCGATCAAGTCGATGACTCGTGGTCCTGTTGTTTTGCAGTGTTGCCATGCAACGTTTCATCCCAGGTGTCTTCCTGCGCCACGTATCTCTGCTTCTCCACCCACAGCAAAGGAACGGGTTAACAACGCTTCGGAGACCTGTTGCCAGAGCCATTTCACAGTCTTCCGCCTCACGGCGCATCTTGCGTCCCTCTTTAACCGCCTAAAATGCTATTTGCGTCGCCGTTTTCTGTTCGTTTCAAGACGAGACTTGAATATAAGACTCGGGTCCACGCACTCGCCGTGCGTAATATCGCGTACTTCATCATTGCCAAGATATGTACGCGTGCAGCCGAGAAATTGCACGTAGAGAGAAAGAAAATGATGCGCGATGGTGCTTATGTGATGGCGCATGAGGGGTGGCAGGGGAGGGGAACGAAAAATGAAAAGAGCGGGTATTGAGAAGGCACGGCACACGCCACACGCCAGCGCATAATGGAGTAATGAGGCAAACGCGATAGCAATCGTATAGGTTCCTTTCTACATGAATAATTTCTGATCGCGTTAGGCTCTCGTTATTAGCAAATGCATCATTACGCAAAATAGCGTGCAATTATCAATCTAAGGCACACGCGTGCTTTTCATTTAGTTAGACGAATTTTTTTTTAATAAATGATGCGATTCAGTTTGTTTATATTGGCTTATTTATATTGCATTGTTGGCTTTGTTTTGTTTATGTTATTTTGTTCATTTTGTTTGTTTTCTTTGTTTACTCAACTTTTCATTTAGAAGAGTTTTTTTCAAAAATGATATAAATATTTTGTTTATATTAGTTTATTTGTTGGCTTTGTTTTGTTTATGTTTTTTTTTGTTTGTTTTCATTGTTTACATAAGTTTGTTTACATTACTTTGTTGAAATTGCATTGTTGACCTTGCTTTGTTTGTTATTTTGTTCCATTGTTGGCTTTGTTTTGTTTATGTTTTTTTGTTCGTTGTCTTTGTTTACTTAACTTTTCATTTCTTTAGAAGAATTTTTGTTAAAAAATGAAATAAATAATTTTGTTCATATTAGTTTATTTATATTGCATTGTTGGCTTTGTTTTGTTTATGGTTTTTTTGCTTGTTTTCGTTGTTCACATAAGTTTGTTTACATTACTTTGTTGACATTGTACTGTTGTCTTTACTTCTTTTATGTTATTGTTTTTGTTTTATATGAAACATAAATATAAATTTCATATCAAATTTATATCAAGAAGAATATCTAAATATTCAAACTTCATCACTGATTTCTTCAATAAATTGAGAAAAATGTATAATCAACTTTTGCATGTAATTACATTTAAAAACAAAATTAAAAATGTATTTAAAAATAAGTAAAATGACGGATTTTTCATCAAATTGTCATTAATTTGATAATACATTTTTTCATTAACTTCATAGTGACGTCAATGTCGGAAAGTATAAATATATGAACATCACTGTAAGTTTATAGGCAGAAAATTAAACGATAATCATCTACTTTTTTATGTGACTTTTTATGTTCACTTTGCATGTTCAACTGTAACATTTATTACAATAAAAATAGCGAAAATGTATAATTTTAACACAAAAAAAATATTTTATTGTTTAAATATACAAAATGTTATTTTTTAAATAAAATAAAATAAAAAAAAACTATTAAGAAAATTGTCTGAAAAAAATAATAATAATAAAAAATAATAATAATAATAATAAAAATAATAATAATAAATACAAATAATATTAATAATAATACAATAATAATAATAATAATAAAAATAAATAAATTCATTCAAAAAATTGATTTCAAAAAGAAAATTATTTGACACTTAATTTGACGGATATTTTCCACGGTGCATCCCACGAAAAAAAAAATGTTAAGCCATAGTCATATAATTGTAACTGTTTCAAGTATTCTAAACATCATTTATCCGTGTTATTGTTTAGTGTGAACAAGATTTATGAGATGAGTATGATTTGGAATAAAATTTAATGACCTCCTATTTTATGGAAATAAGTTCGAATTTTGAATGCTGCATTTTTAAACAATGACTGCGGTAAATATTTGTCTGCTTCCTTTAAATATGAATTCAATTTTCGAATTAATTATACGATATAAATAATTGAATATTTATTAATCGTTTTCTAAATATTCTTAATAATATTCAAATTTTAATGCATTGTCACTTATGTGTTGAATTATTAAATTTTATTCTAATTTGTCTTTTGTATTTTTCAGCGCTTTTTCAAAAGATTTAATTATGAAATCTATAATTTTTAATTTAAATAAAATAATATTAAAAAAAATGTTATGTTTAATAAAAAAATAAAAATAATATTTTAATAAAAATAATAAAAAATGATAAAACAATTAATTTATCACAATTAAAATATTGTTTGATTCATTATTTATTAAGAAACAAATGTATGAATACAAATAAGCTGTTTGTACGTTAAGACATATTTGTCGATATTTTTGTAAATATAAATTGAAAGTTTAATGTTGTTTATCAATTACTCCAAGTCTACATTTCCTCTTACGGCGCACGCTTTTTATGGTAATGAAAGAGTTATGGAATAAACTGCCTTGTTAAGTTGAAGAAGAAACAGGGTTTATAATTGAGATATAGATTTATCAATTTCATTCCAACGAAAAACTATATAATATAATTAACGTTTCAGAAAACAAAATTTATATTTATTTTGTGAAATAAAAGCAAAATATTTCAAAAAATGTTATGCATAAAAATATTTTCGAAAAAAGTAAATAAAATGAAGTAATCAAATAAAAAAAATAAATAAAAATAATCAAAACAAAGTAACGTCAACAATGTAAAGTAAACAAATAAAATTAGTCAAAACAAAGTAATCAAAACAAAGTAAAGTAAATAAAATGAAAATAATCAAAACAAAAGTAACATAAACAATGGAAAGTAAACAATTAAAATTAATCAAAACAAATTAAAGTAAAAAACACAATCAAAACAAAGTAAAGAGAACAAAATAAAGTAAACAATGTAATGTCAACAAAGTAATGTAAAAAAAACCAATAAACCAAAACAAACTCAAGTAAACAAAATAACCAATGAAAACAAATTAACTTACACAAAATAAAGTAATCAAAACAAAGTAAAGAAAACAAAATAAAATAAACTTTTCAAAGTCAACAAAGCAATATAAACAAAGCAAAAAAATTGCATCAAATAAAAAAAAAATAAAAATAATTATTTCTACCCAATAATAACCTTCTGCTTTATTTATAATTTATACGCAACAATTTCAATAACATTTCAAGAACAAATACAAATAATTACCATATCAAAACCAAAATTGGTTTTACAAATAAAAAAAATTAAAAACCTCAGGTAAAAAAATAATTTCTGAAGATTTTTTTTTTCTTCAAAGTCAGGAAGAAAAAAGTAGGACTTTTATTGTGACGATTTGGTATGCCGATTATGAGCGACAAAACCACTGAAAAATGTCTTTATTTGGCGCATATAAATCTATTTGTCAAAAATAATAAAAGTACTTAAATTCTAATTTTATATCCCATTGAATTGCGTGTAAACATCTGTAACTATTGAAGCCGAAAAAAAATCCTTACACGCTCGTAAATACGATTCGATATATTTTCGTGATTGAATGACCGAACAATTAACCTATAAATTACACGAAATTACTTTACGACGTCATAACGTCTTCATTTCCATTTTTTGGTTTCATAAAACCATTTTTTGTAATAAAATACAATTATAAAAAAAACATAAAATAAAAAACTAACCTCCTGCAGTGTTGATATTTCTTTTCTGCATTAATGTTATATACATAACCTAAAAAACGTATTAAAACGATTTTGATATTTCGGCGGATTCTAATTATTCTCCCGCGAAAACAATCGTTGGCAATAAAATGAAACTTTATACGCCTTTTGCGTCTTTCATCTTGCACGCTCATAACATTTTCCCCGGCAATAATAATTACACCATCATCCGCCGTCGTATCAAATATCATACACATGATCACGTGTATACTATATCATAAAGTAAAGCTCATCATTTGTTCCTTTTTTTCTTCTTCTTATTTTTTCAAGAAATGATTAAAATGCAAATCACGAGCGTTGTTTTCAAAGCAATAGTGAGAACAACAAGCTGAAGAAAAAGAAGAAGTAATTGAAGAAGAGAAAGAAAATGGGGAAAATGTGAAGAGGAAAAGGAATTTTATGAATGATTTAGGTTGGAATTAAAATGAACGTGTTTTTTGTTCAGATGTGACATTGAAATTTTGAGGTTATAAAATATTTTTAATGTGACTTTGTTCTTACATTAAAAATTTTTAGGTTATGAAATATTTTTTATGTGACTTTGTTCTTCATTTGAAACTTTGAAGTTATGAAACATTTTAAATGTGACATTGCTTTTACATTTGAAATTTTTTGAGGTTACAAAGTATTTTTAATGTGACTTTGTTCTCATTTGAAATTTTGAGGTTATGAACTATTTTAACGGTATTTTGTTCTGCATTTAAAATTTGGACTTTTTTTATAAATAATATCCATAGTACAACTTACCACAATGTTTCAATTATAATGCATGATTTTTCTTTCCTCAAAATCTTCTTCCGCACAAAAAACGATTCGAAAAACACTACTTTTTTTATTCGCGTTCGCGTCCCGCATAACCGAATGACCTTCATGGTCTGCTATCGCTGCAAAACTAAATGTTTTTGAAGTATTATTTATAACACATAATACATTTCTCTTACCAAATTTTATAAGATAAATTTATTATGTTTTTTTATTCTTTTCCTTTTTCACCATATTAAGAGTTCTAGAAAAAAACTCTCCGGTAGATGTCGTTGAAAAACCTTGAAATTAAAAAAATTTTTAATGAAAAAAAAAAAAATTTTGTTTTCAGTAAGAAATGCCTCTGAGTTTTCATTTTTCATTTAAATATAAGGCGAATACATGTAATAACGCCATCCTTGCGTCTCTCTTGTTGCTTTTATAAGCATTTTTGATCTTCTGTTTTAATGGAATTATAAGACACATTTACCCAGCGATGGCCAAATGTAATTACCCAATTACTTATACGAAATGTGAAAAATATAATAATGTTAATAAATAAATTCTTAGAACGAAAGAGAAATTTGTTGTTAATTTTGCATGTCATAGAATCAAATTATCGAATAATTTCATTTTTGATATAATCATGTTTTGATATAATCAAGTTTGTACATATAACTTAATTTTATACACCAAAGTAACGGTTAATTAAAATTCAATTTCGTTTCAATTACTTTCAGAATTAAAATTAATGTTTTTCACATTTTCCACCAATATCGACCACACTTTTCAAAGGTAAACATGGAAATATATTTCAAAATAAGAAATGCTAGCAGCGCCATCTGATGGCTGACAATATTTGAGGTTATGCAAGCTAATAATTACAAATTACCCTACAAAAAGACGTATTTTCCAAAGGTGATAACCAAAGTAAAACAATTAACTTCAATCAAAACAAAAATGTAAATAAAATAAAGTAAACAAATACGGTCAAAATTGAAATGTAAATAAAATTAAGTAAAAAAACAAAGTCAAAACTATTATGTAAAGAAAACAAATAAACAAAGAAAATAAACAAAACAAAACAATGAAATCTAATTAAAACAAAAAATGTAAATAAAGCAAAAAAAATGAACTAAAATAAAAACGAAATGTAAATAATAAATAAAACAATGTAAATACTCAAAATAGAAGTCAAAAAATAAAACAATGAAATCCAATAAAAACAAAAGAAACATGAAAAGTAAACAAAAATCAAAATACACTGTAAACAAAACAAAGTTGGAACTAAAATATAATCAAAACTATCATTCATTGTTTAATTTTATGACATTTTCTTCTCGCATGAAAAAAGGACAACCGACGTGAGAAAAGAGACAACAAGTTATGGAACGTGGCTGCACAAGTTGGAACGAATTGAGCAAATCAGAGCCACATCCGATGAGGTCACTCGTTGTCGGATCCAAGATGCTGCCGCTCGTCTTCGCGACTGTCTTCGTTCGATTGCTTTGTTCGCGATTGTCTCTGTCTCTCACGCCAACGAAGAAGGAAGAGAAGACGAAGAAAAAGAAGAAGAAGCTGGCACGTGACCCCGGGGACCGAGTCAACTCGCTCAAGTAGCCGGGCCCTGCCCCTTGACCTCGCACAATTTCGAATTACGTCTCCTCTGGAGCGGATATTCGTCAAGGTACAAATATCTTTTTTCTTTTCTTTTTTTTTTTTTTTTTTTTTGTTTT
>JABFPJ010002998.1:0-17536 GCA_022817425.1 Gryon sp. ZL-2020 | reverse complement strand
CACGAAGTAGCCAATTTCTGTTTTTGTCTCCCTTGATACAAAAATACTAGTTGGCTCAAAGTGGATCATATGTTGGTGCAACGTTGATAGACAATGTCGTTTGCCAATGTTGGTAAGATACTGTTACGACTGTAAAGTGGTCTAAATATTGGCAATTTCTGCCTTTTTATATATTTGTAGTTCAGGAGATAAGGTGTCAAATTGTGTCCAATATGATACCGCGTGAAACTATTTGTAAATGTAGGCTGAGATGAATGAAAATGAATGACGTTGGTTTGCCAGCCTATGCGCACTCGTCGTGCGCAGTAGTGCGGGCGCAAAGTCATTATTTTAGTTAGCGGCTTGATCAAAGTGATACCGTGGCAGACCAAGCAAAATAGATAGATTATAAACGAAAAAAAGGTTTGTGATTGGTCTGCCATTCGAAGTATACAGTTGCCATGAATGTTAAGATTTTTTGAAAGTTTATATTTTACTATTATAGCCTCGAGATATCTTATACTCGATCCTATACATCTCGAGATATCCGTATGACATCCCTAGACATCTTTATAATATCCCTAGGATATCTCTATGATATCATTATGACATCGTTATGACATCCCCCTTAAAACGGGAGCTCTGAACTCCATGTGATATCTCTATAATATTCCTATGACATCTTAATGAAATTCCCTCAAAAACGAAAGCTTTGATACTTTTATTTTTTTTTCTTAAAACAAATTAATAATAAAGACTGGCTTATTTAGAGATGGTATAAGAATGTCATTAGAATGGCCTAAGTATGTCATAACATTGTCATAAGGATGTTATAAGAATGTCATAAGAATGTCACAAGAATGTCATAAGCATGTTATACGGATATTTTTTTTGTAATGAAAATAAATTAAAATGAAAGAAAATAAGGTGAAATTTTACTTGACAAATTTTGCCGTAGAAGATTCTATTTCCTTTGTTCAACACCCCAGGCTATAATAGCAAAATATAAACTTTCAAAAAATTTTAACATTCATGGCAACTGTATAATTCGAATGGCAGACCAATCACAAACCTTTTTTTCGTTCATAATGTATCTATTTTGCTTGGTCTGCCACGGTATCACTTTGATCAAGTCGCTAACTAAAATAATGACTTTGCGGCCGCACTACTGCGCACTACTGTGCACAGGGTGACAGACCAACGTCATTCATTTTCATTCATCTCAGGCTACACTTACAAATAGTTTCACGCGGTATCACATTGGACACAAATTGTGACCTTATGTCCCGAACTATAATGTATTAGGTCTTGCGTTATATTTAGCGTTAGATTAGGCTTATGATTAGGTAGGTAGGAGGAAATTCTTAATTCAAAATTATGCGAGTTTGCAGGCCCTGCGTCGTATCTCCTGATATATTTGATGACAATAATTACTATATTAGTTGCTTTTTAACATTATTGTCAAAGTATAATTCTAAATGTAAAGTAAGATTTTCTAATTATTACTTATTTTAAAATAATAATTATTTCTATAGTTCTAATAATACAGATTACTATATTTGAATTTTGATTTCTATAAAAATATATATAAAATTTGATATATTTTTTATATTAAAGAAATATATAAAAATATATAAACAAGTGCAGTAATTGATCAAAGACTTTCACATTGTAATATCATAAACATTAATATAGATTATTTCTGTAATGGTTATCATATATTCATCCATATTCACCCGATTACTATATAAAATTGTAAAAATAACTACAAAATTCCTTTCAGTGTATTCTGTGAAATTTCGATCACTCTACAAATTAAAAGAGATTAATGAAAACTAAAATGAAAATTAAAAACTGATATGTTGCATTTGTTTTACAAAATAGTACATGTAATTCATAATGATACAACGTTTTATGAACGAGTCAGTGTATTTTATCTCGTTTGATAAATGCGTTTCATCATTTTTAGAAAGGATATGATTTTAGTTTCCAGCGTTGAGTGAAACATATGTATCGCTAACTGGAAATCCGTTATTTCTGCTATATCTGTTGGCTGCAATGCCTACGCAAAATGTAATCAATTGACATGGTAGGTAATTTGTTTACTGGCTCATTAAATATATCCAAAAAGGATAATGACAAAAGTATTATATTATCTAAATTATA
Organism: Gryon sp. ZL-2020; assembly: GCA_022817425.1. NCBI lineage: Eukaryota > Metazoa > Arthropoda > Insecta > Hymenoptera > Scelionidae > Gryon > Gryon sp. ZL-2020. Next base: position 15,391 of record JABFPJ010002998.1, on the reverse strand, counting down.
GTCTACCTGCTTTTTATTTCATAACTATTTACGACGTAAGATTATATGTTGCATCGTGAACTAAATACAGTCATGATCACCACCATAAAGTAAATATGCAACCTTTGCTCTCCTTAATTCTATTAAATGAACGATCATAAAGTTATATTATGACTTGCTAATTTGGTGCATTAATTGCCTTTATTACTGCAAGTTATTCAAAGCACGGCAAAAAACTGTATGATGAATACAATCAATTTATAAGAATTATAACAGAGATGATTTTGATTCTGTACGATATTGTAATTAAGAACTTAATTTGTCGATTCAAATTAACTCCTTTTTAAATTAATTTGCTATGTTAAACAAAGGCATAATTCATCCAAATATTATAATTATCCGTATTATCGCAGCAGCAAAGTGGCATTTCTTGAATTTTAAATCTCCCTTCTCTCGTCGATTATTCATAGGACTCGAACATTTTGCAATGAAACGGCAATAGAAATTGAAGTTTCAACAGAATTTCCCGACAATATTTATTTTAGTGTGGAAATTTGATGAAATCCTGACCTCAGGGATCTTAACTCTGATTTTATGAATATAATCAAGCTGATTTCATTTTGGTAAAGTATTTTGATTAACAGTAAAATTAACAAAATAAGTTTCTAAATTTATAAATCTTATTCCTTCATTAGCATATGTTTTTCATTTTTCTTACCTATAGTAGTATTATTTAATATTAACAGAAAAATATTTTGTATATTGTATATACTTTTACTTTTCTTGGTTACAGTAAAAACTTATTGAGCTATATTTAAACATGAAAATCCTGATTTAGTATAACTACTGATTCTAAAATCAAGCGTACAATTTTAAAATTAAAATTAACCAAAATCCAAAATCAAACGATATTTCTATTCAGTTTTATGACTTCTCTGATTTCAATTCCTACCAGAAAACGTGTATCGTTGCAACGGCTTTCGAATAAAACATTAAAATTGAATAAATTTGATTCGCGAAACTATGTAGAACGAACGAATCTCCAATACTTGTAAGAAGATCACAATTTTGTATGTATGTCACGTAATTTATTTCATTCATACTGCAAGTTTAATCAAAAAAGAAGTTTAAAATGACGTTGAATAATTCAACGAAAAAAGAAAAAAGTATTTATTTAAAAACAAAACCGAAAAAAATAATCAAAGAAGGTAAATTTTTTGTTTGTAATTGTCAAATGACATACACAATTAAAATAACGAACAAATAATGTTTGCTGACTTAACAATTTTCGACAATATTTGAGTATTTAATTTCATTTAACGCTATTTGAGGTACTGAAAGTTCATAACTTTCATGTCATTTAATAATGTGTATGGCTTTTAGTTGACGATACAATTTGATGAGTGGCTGAGGTATCTTTCACGTGAAAACTCTTTCCCAAGGTTAATGACTCCGATCTGTTGCCTTCGTCTTTATCCTGATTTTCGCGAGGAGATATTTCGCAAGAGTCAGACGGATCCTGCGAATGAATGGATGAAGACGACGCAAAGAGAGACGGCAATTTCCAGTTATAACGGCTAATCCGTATTTCATCGCCTAAACGGCTCTCGTTCATCTTCGTTCTCAGAACCACTACGATGTAGATGGGACTCAGAGTCGAGTTGCAGTAAAATATAATTGGGTTTTGGGAGATTATCCCACGGGCGTGGTAGATCTCCGTGCGACTGATACTGCTGGGTACTTTTGCGTGTCCCTTGGATAGCTTTCCATAACTATTCTAACACTGTATTCCTTTTTTTAATATAACAAAAGTACTTATATTACAGTTCATTGAAACTCATTTTCCTAAAGTTTTATCGTACAAATTCTCAGCTTTATCCAAAGTGTAATTACATTCTGTCATTATTAGTATCACAGGAAGCTTTTATTATTGTTTTTAATCAAATTCTTTTATTGACATTGCGTTTCTCTTATTTATTAATTTTAAATATTAACTATGAGAACATGACAAATGTTCTGAGAGTAGTGCAATACTGAACTGCTAGTTAAAAATCACTCTCGAGTCAGTTGTAGATGCTCGTTCAGTTGTTAACTCTGGCAATTTCCCATAGGGATAGGGAAAGATATACACAAACAATTTTGTTGTGATAGCATTTTGGTGAGTGCAGAGATTGTAACCCTTCATCACGATTATTTAATCGAATTAGCTTGCCATTAGAAATATCCCATTATATTTTGCGTTTGTAACAAGCACTCAATAAAAATAAAAACATTTCTTTAACATGAAGTTGCTTTTTGTCAGCGATTTTACTTTGTAATTCTAAAAGTATAACAACGTTTGCTTTTATCAATTAGTGAATTAGATAATAATGCTACTATCATTCATAAGCAAACTATTAAAGTCCTATAAAATATATTGACGCTTAAAATTGTTTTCGATTTAAAATTAGAAACAGATAGTACGGTTAATTTGATCTTCAAAGCCTATTATTTTTAAATAACTCTTTTAACTTTCAATCTTCATTTAATTTATAATTATATAAGACTTTTTTCATTTTCAAATATTTGTTGAAATTGTATATAACGTTACAATTTTATTTAATTGAAAAATGTCTTATTATATTTTTATTTTACATTTAAATAAATATATTACATTAATAAAATTATTTACATATTATAAATAATTTTACTCAAAAAATTACGTTTTCATTTTTATGTAACCGTTCAATTCAAATCACATTCAAATTAAAGAAGATGTATAGGAGTTTTTAAATTATATTTCAGTTCGGATATTTTAAAAAGGAAATATTTTGGAAAATATTATTTTTGATAAACATTAAATATATTAATTTTGAATTCACCATTTTAGGGATTTTTAAGAATGTGATTGCTTGAAATTATTTTATAACATGTTATTTTAATGATAAGAATGTGTCATACATTTTTATGTACGTACATCATTTAAATTGATTAGATGACTGTGGTATGAATTTTTTGTAATTTCATTAACATAAATAAAAGCTTCGTAAAGTTTTTACTGTCCTGTCAAAAAGTTATGGTAATTAATTATATTTTTATCAATTGTGATATTGAGGTATATAGTAAGATATATAGTAAGGTAAGAGGTATATAGTGGTGTATAGTAAAAACGTATAGATTGCGCACACGGTAGGTAACGCAGTATTACAGCACAAACCGCGTATTGATCCCGAAAGGGCTCCATGCGCAACATTTAGTTCTCGGGCATCTCCGGCAATCTTCGTAAAATAGCCTTTCCTCACCCTTAGCGTCTGTATTTTACGCAACCTTTTTGTGATCCTCTAATTCAAGACAAGTGGTGTTATTAAGATAATATTTTTTCTAATGCATATGTCACTAGGGCACTTGACATACGAGTAAATATCATTGACCGCAATTTACAAAGTACAATAGTTAATTATGCAAGAAAGTATAACTCTTACAAGATTTTCGTTCATGTTAAAAGAAATTATTGAAGAAAAAAGTATTCATATAATAATTGTGAGTCTAAGAATTAATAATGGAAAAACGTATATGGTATAAAAAAAAATTAAATCATAATACGTAAACATGAAAATGCTATTATAATATAAAATAATAAATTGCTCGTATATTTAATATTATTTATTTCACTTATATATTAAAAATTAAGAAAAATTATAAAATTGTTTTATTATTGAATTATCATTAATATAATGATTGTTTTTTATAACATCCCTTTTATGCAATATTAGCGTGAACATTTTTAATAAAAAAAGATTTCTTTCATTTGTATGTTTTACATAACAGTGAATATTTTATTATTCTAAGTATTACTAAATAATTATAATTATAAGTATTACCAATAAAGTTTAAAATAAATTGTTATAGAACAACATTTCAAATTAATTTTTGTAAAATATCTAAATACAATAAATGTAGTTAATATCCACTTCTTACTAATATATATAATTCAAAATATGTTTGTTTGTATGTCAATCACGTAAAAATGTACTCAATCGATTTCAACGACGTTTTGAAGAAATCTTATCCGTGATGTCAAAAGTATCGTCAGCTTTATATTTTTAGAAAAAAAAAATTTTTTTTAATTATATATTATGGGTCATAATTTTTTCCACTCCAAAGAATGTAATACCAAAACTAAAGTAGTAACTTGGGTATCATTTAATGTGTAACATATTTTGCACCCCTTTCCTTGACCTACGGCGATAAAAGTCACTTTTCACTCGTAAATAATGCACGAAAATGACTACTTTTTGTATTTGAATGACAAAAAAATTAATAAATCGAAAAAATTTATCAAAACTAGCAAAACCAAGGTACATAATAACTAATGGACAAAATATCCATCTTTATATATAAAACCATTTAATTTTTATATTCCATGTTTTATGTTTTGTTTAATATTAATAAAATATCATCCCCATATTAAAAAAATTGTCTTAAATGAAAACGATTTTTCATTTAAAAACTTTATTATATTCAATTCAATGATTTGTTAATCATTATTACCCTTGATAGGGTAATAATGATCAACAGTTTATTTTTTAATTATAAGGAAATTTATACGTTTGACTGATATTTTCTTATTAGTATTATTGTTTTATTATATATGTATGTATGTATATTGATTATTTATTATGTTCAAATATAATATATAATTAGAAAAGTGCATTTTTAAAATACTAGTTAATACTTAATAATAATAATTAATAAAGTTGTATAATTAAAATAGTATTATTTTATACAATTATTCCATAAAACATTTAGAAGTAACTTCATCAATTATATACTTATGTAAGTATTTAAATAAATTAATTTAATTTGAACAATTAAAGTCTAAATATCGAAATGTATGGTTATATTGACATATTAATAAACCCAAGTAAAGACAAAAATAATTTTTTGTTCCATTTCAATTTAAGTTTTGTTAACATATCTTATTTTGGTACATATGAATATTAGTAACATTAGCTGGAGCAGGCGCGCAGTCAGAGGTACAATATAACAATTTGAAAGCTTTTTTTACCACTCATCTCCTATCGTATCTTCCTTTTTTTTCTTTCTCATAAGTTACGAATGTTTTAAAAAATAGGACGAAGTTGGAATATACCAACTGCTGACCTACTTTGAAAATGGCAAGGTCGCTGAATGTAGAAGTTTATATCTGACACATGTATAGTTGTCGTGGAGAGCTTGCAATTTCATAGCAAATGCACAAAAAGTAGTCGACTTTATTGTAAAGAGTTTTTTGTAAAGCTCAGATGATTTAAATTTCATCTGTATCAAATTAAAAGTTGTTGTTAAAGGAACTTAACTTTTGAAGTAATATAAAGACTTAATTATCATATCAGTATTTCTTAAGATATACACAGTTAACACGAAAACTATGATTTAAGATATTTTAACATAACGGACAATCTTCTTGCGTTTATTACGTTAATCAATTAAAGTTGTTGTGCATATAACAAGCTGGAATTTTGCTTATCAAATTCATATTGTATTCACGGCTTCCGATACCTGTTATTAATTTCCTCATCAACTTATACCAACCTGCATTGCATCATTTATTACAATTATAACTAATTTATATTGTAACACATATCAGCCACAAAGAGGTGTATATGATGTTATATTATGATATGATATATAATATATATGATGATATATTATGAATATATATATTAGAATAAATTTATGTTCACGTATAAAAAATGATAAGCTGTTGAGCATCGTAACGAAACATTATGTCCACAAATACAGTGTAAACAAATTTTAATAAATATAATTTAATTCAACGAAAATTTCATGTTGAATTATTATTAATATGGTGTCTACACAGAAATATTTTGATATCGTTTCAACATTTTAGCACTACGAGAAAACTGATATTAAAATTTACTATGAACCCGCGTAAAAAAAAGAATCAGGTATAAATAGGGCATAAGAATGGCTTAGGAGCGCGAGCCAAACTCTTGCCTTACTAATGCCGTGCTGTTGCCATATTCATGCCAAATTAGTAGTATCGCAACAGTATGGCAATAGCACGGCAATAGTAAGGCAAGAGTTTGGCTCGCGCTCCTGCGCCATCCTTCCATTTTTTTACGCGGGAATAATACTACTTTTGGGATATTGCAAGAAAACAACAAATTTTACTATAAAACATAGTAAACTTTGTTTTAAAAGTAGCAATTTTTGAAATAAGTACTGCTAAAAATCGCTATTTTCATATTTAATTTACTACGTTTAATAGTGAATTTTTTTTTTTGCAACTTCCCAAAAGTAGTATAATATATAGTAAATTTTAATGTTATTTATAATAAATTATCCTATCAATTTCCTTGATATGATATAAAAAATGTGTATAATATAAATATTGAGCAAATGAATAATTTTATTCCGCGCTAACGATAATATTTTCATAGCGCAAATGACATATCTGTAAAAAGGTTACTGGCGCATTTGAGTTACAGCCCCTCTGAGTTAGGGAATACGTTGATAAAGTATATTAAATATATAAAAACAATTATAAACAATATATCATAATATAACGTTATATACAAAATACACTGAGAGCGAAAATCAATAAAAATTACCTTGCTTGTCATAGTAAACATAAGTAATATTGTCGAAAAGGAAATAAATATGTTGTTTAATTGATATTTTGTAGTGATTTATTTGACTATTTACATTTAGTCTACATCATTTTTAAGTAAAGGACGAACAATTTTTACCGTGCTGCTGTTTGCAGTCTGTGTTTATGTATTTTATGTAGTTATGCTTAGAACAATTTGGTGTGTTGTTGATGATAAATGCGTGCTTTTCAATATATTTTATGTCGTACTGCCTTCAAATATTACCATGATAGCACGGTAAATGTTTGGTACAATAATTGCTATCTATTTATGTTTGATTATTTGGATGAGTGAGTTTCCCGATACGACTTTTTTCATAAACAATAAAATAGTACAGTAGATAAAACAGCGGCTTAACACTTTGGAGACACGGGATCGATTTCCGGAGAAAGAGTTTTTTTAATTAATAAGTTTAAATTAAAAATTAATATATTTTATAAATATAAAAATGATAATAAAAATAACATCAAAATTACACCAAATGTTTTGTTAAAATAATATTTTATATCTTACTGACAAGGTAATTTTTACCGCGCTGGTATATTAATTTTGTATTTTTGTTTTTTTCTGTTACGTGCCATCCGTAAATTTTACCTTACTGGTATATTAAGTTTGTTGTTTTTATCAATTATTCTTACTATATTATCAGGATGAATATAACCTATACTGGTAAGGTAAAATTTGTTTTGTTTTGGAACTGAGTGTACATCCAAAAGTTTCTTAAAGTAAACCGGAAGAAACGTAATTTTTAATGCTTACTCATTATTACTGATGTTGACGTACTAAGCAATACGGTAAATTTAATGATATTTTCACAATATTTTTTATTTATTTTTTGGTTCAGTGAAGTTTTACAAAGAAATTAATTAGAAGCTTAACATCTTTAAAATTTAAATTTTATAGAATGTAACTACTATCAAGAATAAGTAATTATTATCAAATAATAAATAATCTTATTATTATTTTTAACCTCTACCTGTAAATATTCACATAAGTAGAAAATTAATCATACTTTTTGCTTTTTTTCCTTCTAAAAATTGTTGTAATCTTTTCAATAATATACAATAATGTAGAAAAGTTAATTCTCAAATAGTTTATTAAAAAATACAATTTTTATTTATTTTTGCAAGAAAAAATGTTCTGTAAAGAATCTAGCATATTTCACAAAAATTGCTATATACACGTTTTAACAGTGTCTATTTGTTTATTGCAGGTATGAAATTTAAAGTTAATGTGGAATTTTTTAAAAGTTTGTTCACATATATATGATTAATTCATTCAAACTGTAGTAAATTGTTCCTATTTTACTAACAAACAAAGATTATGTCACTTATGGACAAACTTCAGATAACACAAATATGTTACGAACGAATTTATTTTCAAGCTCGAAGAACGTTATTACTTTTCTTGAAACGGCTAACCTTTCGCAGCTATCTTATGGCTCACTTACAGACACCACCGCTGCTTTCAATATACCACTAGCGACTTAATGGACGGTTTATGCAAATTTCTATCTTTGCCGATCTTCTTCTTTACCATACAAGACTTCTTCGACAAACCTTAATTTCACCTTTCGCCCTTCACCGTCAAACTACTTTATCCTTATTACGTCTGGGTAATTTTTTAGAATCCTTAGAAATATTTTTATCCCAAACAATTTTACAGAAAATTATTTTACTTGGCAAAGAAATATAAGAAGATCAACTTGAAAGAAAATGGTTAATTTATGTAGAATATTTTTTTGTATATTATACTTGTATATTTGAATTAGTACTTGAAAAAAATTAACAACTCTCATAAAATGCTAGGAATATTCCTGAGCAAAAAATAAATAACAAAATGTATGTCAGGATGACAACTTTGTTTAATAGCTGTTCTATAAAATTTAAGATAATTTTATTAAAAGACTATCAAAAATTTAATTACAAAATTGATTTATCGGAAAACATGAATTGAGTTTCTTGCAAAAAAAAGAAAAAAGGTTAATAAAATTAGATGATTTTTAATGTATTTTATACTTTTTACTTTAGCTTGTATGTATCCGTGCATGTATAGCATGTATTTACCCCAGGTATATGAATGCTACGCGCACAGATTTAATGATTAATTTTTATAATTTTTTAAATGTTTATTATTATTATTCTTTTTTTTTCATTTTTGACCACTTTAATCTGAGAATTCGAATTAACCTAACTCGTTTCAATATTGGAGCATTCTAATAATGAAGCCATCTGATTAGTTACTGATGATGATTGATTGATTAATTCATTACTGATTGATTGATGATTGATTGATTGATGATGAAATCAGACATTTATTACCATATTCAACAAAATAAATTAATAACATAAAATTTTTTTGTGTATTATGAATTTTGGATATTAGAGATCATTTTAATCGAAATCATGTTTTGAAAAAAAATATTAATTTGGTTGGACAATTTAGCAGAAATATTTTCTTTTGAAAAAACTTGTGAAAAAATGTTACACTGAGAGAAAAAATATATAAAAAATTACTAGAGTCTGTAGCAATGTCAGGGCAAAACAAAGTTTTATAAAAAAAATACTAATTTTTTACGTGATAATTGCTGTGTTTTCAAGAAAACTGGAGAAAATTTTATCAAATATCATTGAAAATACAATTATTAATTCTAAAAAGTCTAGTAATTTTTTAATATTATTTTGTTTTGTCTTGATATTGCTGCAGAGTCTATAATTTTTTATATATTTTTTCTCTTAGTGGACAAATATACATTTCAAACAATCTGAAAGATAACATGAGTAAATGTTCCATGTTGTTTAATGTTTCTGAATAATAATTCAAATTAATTAGCTGTATATTATGAATTGCTTAAAGATATCATTTTCTTGGCGAACAAATTTGAAATTTGATTTTCGCTTTCAACAAACGTTTATGAAACGACAATAAATACTAATAAGATCAATGATGAAAATGTGCTAAAATATTGAAATTTCGTGAAGTCGTCGTTACGAATGAATTACGAGTGCTCGAATATACGTGTATTTTACCTCCGCCGCTATTGCTGTATTTTAGTCTGGTTGAATTCATGTATTCACGGGTTGCCGACTTGGCAAACGTTATTTTATTCGCTTGCGAGGAAAGCCAACAAAAGAGTGTAAGGCCGACAGAGACAGAAGAGAAGAGTACAGAGAAGAGAGAAGAGGGCAATTTACGTTAATTAAAGGCAGCTTTGGTGAGGGTTTCTCTTGGCGTCATTTTGGAAGCAAAAGCGTCGATGGTTAATCCGTGCTTTATGCACGGCTTAAAAAATTAATTATTTTTCTCTTTTGCTTCTTTCTTTCTTCCCTATCTTTGTCTCTTTTTCTGTCTCGCTGTTTCTCTTTTCTTCTCTCTCTCTCTCTCTCTCTTTGATTCAATAACATTCGTGCAAAATAATTATCATTATTCATAACTTATTTATAAATACTAGAGTATAACAACGCGCTACGCACACCCATATTCAATGTTCAATTTCTTATAACTAACCTTTTTTATTTATTTATAATATAATTATTTCTATAATATTTAATTTTTTTCTGCAAATGTGACTATTTTATTCTGACAGTTTTACTTAGCCTATACTTCAAAGACATTGGATTGTCAAACAATTTTCAAAATTAGAACTGTTGAAAAATCTCTGTAATTTGGTTTTTATAGAGGTTACGCATTAATTGGTTTTAAAGGCTAACTTCTTATCTTTACATAAACTTTTTATTAAAGTAAAATCAAATATGCTCGACCAACGAGATGCCTATGAGTAATTTAATAAAAATAAGAAATAGTACCATGGTATTCGGACAATACTGAAGGTCATTTTGTTAATATTGATATTTTGCTATGCGATTTAGCAAATTGTTTTTATATTACTTATAACCTTAAAAATAAGTACTAATGAACTCATAATATTTTTATATTGACATTATAACCATAATAAGAGAATAAATAATTTTGTTTAAAGTTATATACAATGAAAGTTGACCTGATAAAGAATTTGATGTTTGCAGACAATTTGACACAGAGATGGGCAAGCCCATTACTCATTTAAACCATATATTTAATAACTATTAAAAATAATACAATCAAGTAGTAAAAAATTGCATATTCATCTTATAAAAATGGACTGTTTTCAACTAAAAATAGAAGTACCATAGTTATTATTAGTAAAACAAGTGAAAACTATAAATTTTAATTGAGAAAGTAATTGAAAAGTAATTGAATTTTTAATTAACCATTACTTTTGTAAATAAAATTAAATTATATATTCAAATTTATAAAAGTATAAGTTCATAAATAGAATGATTTGTTTATTTGACTCTACAACTTGCCAAATAACAACAAAGTTTTCAATTATTTTCAAAATTTGTAATATTTTTGCAATTTTTAAAATTTATTATAAGTAATTGGGTAATAATTTTTGCCCATCTCTGATTTGACATAAGGTTTCGTAATTTTAGAATATTGAAAAAGAAAAACATTCCAAACTTGTTATGGCCGTTATCTCAGACTGCTGGAAGATACTGAATCACATTGATATCTGTTACAATCCTGCGACAAAGTTAGACGTTGCGAAAATGGGTCTTTAGGATTGCTCTTATTTGATAATATATATATATATATATATATATATTTATTACCCGTTTAACTGCAGGAATATACATATATACACATGAAAAGAAGGTGAGAATATCAAACAAGAGAGTCTACAGACTTCACTTAAAATGTTTTTTCGTTTTTCGAGGCATAATTTTGCAGTAACTTCGGTCCAGTGCAAACAATGAAATATTCTTTTATTAATGTTTGAAAACGACAATAATCAGTAGCTTTGCGTCTTATCTGAAATATTGATCAATATATAAACAAGCTAATGGATTCGTGTTCCATAAATTACCGGCAAACATCCTGTAAACATTTCTATGTGTACAACTTCATCAATTGTAAACGACTTAACGTGCATTAGCGCAACCGGTAACGATGAAACGGAAGCATTTCATTGTATAAAATTATGAGAGAGAAAGAGAGATGAAGAGAGAGAGAGAGAGAGTGAGAGAAAGAGAGAAAAGCAAAGAATGCCTAATCTATTCAGCAGAAAGTCCACGTAGAGTATAAGAATAATAAATGCAACAATGATGACGTGTGATATTTCAATGCATTAATCTTGATCCGGCATGTAACTACTACTTTACCTGAGTGGGATACGTTCATCAGTGCGTGAGCTTCCATTTACAGTGATTTATCTAAACATTGTGAAACCACATTTGTGCTCCTTCATCTTTCTCCATTACACATCGGCTTCTTTCGCGCCCTTCTACTTGGCTGTCGTCATTTTTCTTTTACATGTTTTCTTGAAAGCAACGAGGAAACCCTACTTTGGCCATTGCGATGAAATCACGACTCTGCCGATCCCCTTTCATGCGACCCGTTTCACTGTCTCTTATCTCGCTATGTCTGCATCTAGCTTGAATGCAAATCTTTCAGTGGATCGTTATGTATAAGTGAGTGACATTGGCAATACCAATGCTCTTGGGACTTTGGTCGACAAGACCACCCCGTCTTTCTAAGTATTTGCCGGAATTCCATCTCGCGAACTGAATAGACGAAAAGCGATTGATTCATGCAGCCTGCGCGCTATCTCAGAAACGATGTCATGAAAATTGATGATGTGCAACTTTCGTAATTTAGTCACGCATTATGATATATCGGTCGAGCTGTTTTCAGTTGTATCGTGAATATAATGATATGTATAATGCCACGCCATTCATGTCTGAAATTACACTTCAATTTAAATAACGTAATCATCCAAATTTAGAATCTATTCAGTATTTTGTTAAACGTGCCATTTTCACTGTTAAATTTTTATTTCTCATTGATCAAAATTTTACACTAAAATGAAATAAATGTGAAATTCTTATGATTATTACTACTAATTTTATTCTTTTTATATGTACACAAAAAGTTGCGTATAAACAGAATTTAAATTTGTATGATGAAATATTTCAAGACTGTAAACAACAAAAATAAACATTTACTTAAAGGATAAAAGAAGTGAGGTGCAAGAAACACTAAAATAAAAACTTGAACAGAAACGCTTACTTCAAAATTTTATAGTAAGCACTGTAAAACAGCAGGCGGCAAATATGGTGTAAGAAAGACAAGTCTGAAGATAGTATAAAAGACACTGATATATGCACTAAAAGATGCAGTACCACGATAAACATAAACATTGAAATTTTGAAAAGCCTCAGCGGCTTTTCTTCTTTCTTTTTCACTGATTATATTTTTCATATTTTGTGAACACTGCGAACAATGCTACAGTACAATGTACAAAATGTACAAGATTTAACAAATTATTTTCAATTTGAATTGAAATGTATATTAATAATTACAACATTTGTTACTTATTCTAAGAGTAAAGAAAGCAATTTTTGCAAAATGTGTGTTTTTTTAATAAATTTGTAAGAATAACTTTTTTGACGTATTTTAAACGCCCCCTATTTATTTTCACGAGTTTTGTTGCTGAGTAGATGACAGGTTGTGATAAATGTAATATCTGAAGTTATAGCTTTAAAATACATTCATGCTCTTGACTAACAATGAACATTACACTTATACGTTACAATTTCATCATAAATAAAAATAAATTCATTCAAGTGTTTCAGCAAAACGCGTTAATTAGAGTAAAGTACGATCACGTTACAAAGTATAATGTCAGAAGCATAAATTAGAAATATAACCCACGCCATGTTATTACATGTGTCTGAGTAATATGTCTATTAGTGTTAACATGCTGTATGACAATTATCGTGCATGGTTAATCAAGTTAACTAATGCCGAACGAAAAATATCTCATAGTGAATTGGTATGCGGTGTTTGGTACATATATCAAGAACTATTTTCAAGACAGAAGCACAGTGGATGCATATATTAGGACGTGCTGCATATGCGCTCACTCACAATATAGCCGACAAAATTGTTGCTTCATGCATTTGACTGGTGCATGACGTTTTATCATCAATCCATGTTCCTGAGAGAACCGTCTTAGTTCATTTAAGAAGTTAACAGACGTGAACCTGCGAGATGATGGAAAATTTCGCGTGAATGAAGAACGGAAATGCCTATCAGAATATTTGAATGTGACGTTAGGATTTAAATCGTTGAAATATTCATCGAAGATGCCGGGTGTCAGCGATAACACGCCGCTGATTTTTATATTCATTCCAAACTTTATTGTTGATGTTTCAGACAAGCCGTTACTTCATTTTCAACTTATTTTATGTTCATGATTGAATAAAGATTTGTCCATTAAATATTCCGTCGCCATTGAAAAAAACATATCGGATGAAATATATAAGTACGAAATTGCATTATTCTATTAGTAGATTAGTATTAATAGATTTCCAAGCTGTGCTGTGGCTAAAAGATCATAATAATAATCATGGAGTTATTCAAACCAAGTTCGTGTCCCAGGAAAAAAAAAACGAATTAGGAATGAACCAGTTTTCTTTAAAAGTACCTTAAAAGTACTTTAAAAGTACATGATTAGGTTGCCTTGATGAAAAGTCCAGGTCCTTATCAATGCCTGAATAGGTTTCTCTATAAGCGCTCACACATTTGACTCTAGCCCGATTGCCTGATTTGGTATGATAAGGTTTAATTCTACAGCTGATCTAATCAGTATTATATCAATCTCTATTCAGACCCTTATCATATACTTATTATACATTTAGAGCAAAATCAGACGTTTAAGTGATTATATGCAATGATATCCTTATTTGGCTTAAATGAGGCAAATATGTTAATAAACATGGCTACATGGGAAACGTACAAAATGTCACAAGACAAAATATCACAGGGATAAAATATTAAAGTGACAAAATAACACAGTAACAAAATATCACATTATTTTTATTTATCTTATTGTATGAATATAAGGGATCTGACATCTTCATTACATTTTTTTTCATCACATTTTTTTTCATCACATGTCAGTTTCATTACATGCTACTTTCATTACATGTCAATTTCATCACATGTCACTTTCATCACACAAGTTGCATCTTTGTGCATATAAAATTCACGTAAAGGTCGGTGTATTTGCCGAAGCCCACGATGTGACAATAAGGACCATATTTTTCATGTTTTTTTTTTAGTTCGGGTGTCCTTATTAGCCAAATATGGTCACTAGAAGTTCAAATATAGCCCCAATAAGGCCAAATATGGTTCTAACAAGGCATCCTGATTATTGATTCCGCCTATTACACTTATGTCACGCCAGGCATTGATATGGCCTGACCGAAATTTCGTATAATGGTATTCCACTGAAAAATCCAATCAATGTCAAGTTTAGCAACGTCATGGTTAACGTGGATTGTCCCACCGGGCGCTGACCAGGTAATCATGCCGTAGCCATACCTTGATTCTTGATAGTCATTATACGCACGTGTTTTGTCCAAATTTGAAAATATGGATGTCATAACGCCCTGTTAGGACATCCATTTTTGGCCCTTATAAGGACACGCATTTATCGAAACAAGTGTGAAAAATTCTAGAGAATATAGCCCTACACGTAGGACAAAGTTCCTATAATTTTTGTAGAATTGTATAGAAGAATTTCCTGAACTGTACATTAACTGATGGACAAAACCATAAACTCAATAATTATTACTGAACAGTTCAGTAAATTGAAAAATGAAATAAATAAAACAAATATTTACTTATTTTAAACATTTTACTTATATTTA
>JABFPJ010002997.1:0-17539 GCA_022817425.1 Gryon sp. ZL-2020 | reverse complement strand
AGTAGGGGATAGGGTGGCAGGGGGTGGTGGTAGGGGCGGTGAAGGGGGAGGGGGGTAAAAAGACTGAAGAAAATTGGGTCTTACGAAAAAAACGACTTTTCAAAAAAATAACCAAATTGAGTTCTGTAAGGTGCATTTTAATCATATCGACGCCGCTTTTCAGAATAAGTTCAAAAAAACCTAGAATTTGATCGATAATGAACTTCTTGGCAGGCCTAAGAAACGCTATTTCTTGTAAAAGAATAATAGAAAGTAGTGCCTCGCTTTGTACTTGGCACTACCGTGTCTCTTGATATGCATACCTTTGTAGCTACAGTTTGCAAAATTTTCACAAATTTCAGTGCTATTTTTTACATTTGAATTCTCAAATTCATCTGATTCCAATAACAAGATGTTCTCGTCACTGTAATAAAACTTTTTCATTGAAATTTGTCGAAATTTTGAAAATTCGTTGCCCTTTTATTCGATGATACAGTTTTCATAATTATTCATTACAATTTGATTAAGGGAAAATTATTTACTTGTTTAAACTTATTTAAATCACATTATAAAACAATTATATGATCAGTGCCGTACAATATCATAACTTTTAGGTATATTCTGAGATATCGTTGTTTTCGACAATATTCTGAGATATTATAGTTTTCGCTAATATTCTGAGATAGAATACTTTTCGACAATATTCTGAAATCTAATAGTTTTCCATAGGAACGTCGACATAACCGCAAATGTGCATTGACTAATAAAAATTACGGATTATTAGACCTTTTGCACTGTAATTAAATGATATAAAAATAAGAAATATTTTAAGTTATCGATTGATAGGTATATTTATATGTAAATAAATATCATTTTATAAGTAGATCATTTACTATCAAGGGGCGCGCTAGCGCTCCCACGAGCCAAGGTACAGCGCCACTCTATTTTCTGCGATTTTGGCCTCTCTAACCTCAACAGAAAACATATTTAATAAAAACCTCAGTTTTTAAAATAATATTTGCTCATTTAGGCTCATTTTTATTTTCATATACTTTAATAAAAGTAATATTTCAATAAGAAAACACCTAATTTTGCATATTTTCTTATTTCGAAATTTCGTTTTCTTCCACCTGTCAGATTTATCAGCCATTTTTTGTCTCCCGCTTTGTTAAATTTGTCTTACCATGAAATAAGTCAAATATACTTTCGATTGAACTTTAGATTAAGTCTTAAAAAGAAGTATGAAGGGAAGAAAGTAATATATAAAAGAATTGATAAAACGTTAAAATTAAAAAATGGAGAATGCAGAAAATAAATAATGAAAGATTAATAAAAATGATATATTCAATTAAGTAAATATAATATAATTAAAAAACACAATAAAATTTTGAGTTAAATTCCCAACACATAATTCTAATAATAAAGTTTGTTTAAAATCAAATGCGTATTATAGATGGCGTTGCAATCTAGTATTTTTTTTTTAATATTTCACCATTACAGTAATTTTCGGTTTAAACTTTTAATAGATTAACAAAATGAGAATTTAATAAATAAAATCTAGTTTACAAAAATAATTTTTATACTAATTTTTTATGGATATCATAAAAAATCAAACTTAAAACTTCATTTTAAATTACTAAATTTCACTCTTTTCAAAATGTTTTACTCTTCATTTTCATAACATGTTTACTATATTTTGATATAAAATATATCAAAATATATTATAAACTATATTGAAATATATTAATCATCAAAAAATTTTTCAATTCTATAAAGGATTTTTATAACAGTTTAAGTCAGCTTAATAACATATACATATAATTCATTTTGTATGATTCTAATTTAGAAATATTTTAATAAATTACATAAATGGAAATATGAATAGATTATAATTTCACAGTGTAATATTCTAATTCAATTTGAAAAAAGACGGCTCGCCAAGGATTCTGTATGATATCCAGTTTGATTTCTTATGATATCTATAAAAAAATTAGTATAAAAATTATTTTTCTAAACCTAGTTTTATTTATTTAATTCTCATTTTATTTATTTTTTGAAACAAAAGCTTTATATTTATGTGACACATGAAAGTTTGTAATTTTAAGCTTGTAAAGTACAAAACTTACTTTTTTGTAAGTATGTTTTCATAGTAGTGGAAAAACTTTAATCTTGGCTCATTTAAGGATTTCACATCTTTTTTTAGTTTTTATACACAATTTATGTTATCTAGTGTTTTGTGGGAGGAAGGAAAATATGCTTTATTTTATTTTATTTATTATTATTTTCGAAAATTATAGAAACATGAAAAGCATATGCCTTGGATTGTTTGTTTTTTACTTTTGTAGGTAAGTTTTTATTTTTGTATTTGCATACTTTTCATATTTTGGATTATTCATTAGATATTATTCAGCTTCTGGGGGTAATTTTATATTTTTTGTCTTTTAAATGTATGAAAAATTTCTTATAAACAAAGTATAGTTTGATATGTTTAATAATATAACTTCTTACCAATATTACACAAGGTAGTTGCACCGGTTTCCGTGACTGCGCCGGTTTTCGATATTTAACATTGAAAATCCTATTTCTGTCTCTTTCTTACACATTCTGTCGGAAACTGGACTAAAGTATCGGAAACCGGAGCTTCTACCTTAATCCAAGAAGACTCAAAATTCGTCACAGCAAACTTGAAAAAGGCACCTTAGAAAGATACAACGACTTGCGATTCCAGGGATGAAATTAAAACTGTTTATCTGCTTGATTTGACTGACAAATGGTATCTGATACTACAAAATCTATGAAATTATAAGAAAGATTTAATATTAGTTTTATGGTTGATTTTAAGATTTATTTTTAAAAGTGTGCCGGTTAATTAACCAATGTCACTTAGTTGAACATACTGTTTGTGATTTGTTCGACAAAAGCCACGATTTTAGTTAGTAATTAATGGTCGATAAAAATATTTAGTCTTACTTTTGAGATTAAAGAAAAAATCAAAATCAAAGTAATTTTTTAATTTATTTTTAGTTTAAGATTATTTTTATTAATTCTCAAATGTTCAACAAATTAAAATTTATATTGTGTATCTAAAAAAATATTAATGGTTCATTTTTTAATAATTAATTATTCAAAAACATGGGTAATTTATTATTTTAATCAATAAGCATTTGAATAAACTAATATCAATAAGTTTTTTTTAAATACATAGAATTCGTTTTTTTACATAAGATAATCTACGAAGGAAAATACTATCTATAAAATTGTTATTGAATTGTAAGAGAAAAAAAATGTCTACATATTATATTTTTAAATGCCGATTAAACAAACAGTTTTTTCGTCAACAAAATCTAGCTTAACATATTGTACATTTGATTTTAAATGTAAGGAACATGAACCGAATCGCAAGATAGAAATAAAATGTAAAATTACTACAGTCAAATAAATTACATAACTTAATAAAATAAAAATAATTTTTTGGCTTTATCAAAATAAAAAAAATAAATATATACTCGTGCAAAGTGACGCTTCTTTGTCGTTGTATCAGTGCTTAATTGTTACGTGAGGCGCTGGAGACGTGACTCTAAAGAGTACTGTGCCATAGTTACTCTTGATGTTAAAAATTTGTTCAGCTCTGCCAGATGGAATAGTACCATGGCAGCGCTACAACATATGCATGATCCAGCATACATCATCCGAATCATCAGTAGTTACTTTTGCGCAAGAAGCTAAAGCTATATGACTGATATAGGTATGAAGATGATTGTTCATTTCTGATACTACTAACACTTTTTTTAATTGTTTAAACTGTTTAATGTTATTGTTATTGTTTTGTGTAGTTTTTTAATTTTTCAAATTACTTTGAAACTTTCAATTTTTTGAAATTATTTAAACAATTTGAAATTGCTTAAACTATTCAAACCTAATAAATTTTTAAAAATACTTAAAATAATTGCATTTTTATATTAGTAGAAATTATTTTAAAATTATAATTAATAGTTTTAAAAATTCAATCATATAATAATAGATATATCGACATCGCAAATAAAGCACATCTCTTTTAAATTAGGTTTTTAAGCCAACACAAGCTTCATTTTTTCTCCCTGTGCTGGAAGCTGTTGTGTCAAAACATATTGCACGAACTTTATTCTAGTCATTCCATTCTTTCAAATTATCATTAACAGCATTCGATATGACAGCAGTTCCATTTATCAATGCTGGAACCGCAAAAAGTAGCTCTTGTTCGTTTGAACCCATTATTAAAATTTGTAATCTTTCTCCCGGTTTACGATCTATTTAAAGTTATATTTTATTAAAAAAATTTAATTAATATTAAAACACATTTTCAAATTTATTATTATACAAAACAAAAATAAGAATTTTACTTGGTACATATAATTTAAAAATTTAAATTGAAGAAATGTGTACATCTGCAAAATAGTTATACCTGAAGCTGTTGCTGATAAGATCTTTTCATCCCAGTGCACTACTAGAGGAGGTGTAAAGTTAGTAGCTGATCTTATTGTAACAGTTTCTTTTATACGTACATGTTGCTAGTTCTCCAAACAGTGGTAGGACTTATTGTAGCGTTAGTGACATCGTAATTTAAGAAGTTTGCAATAGCTGGCAAAATCATTTCACTTTGACGAGTACTGATTTTCACTCGGTCCAAAATAGTTGCAAGCTGCGGTTGCAGCAGTTTAATTCTTGAAGCTTGTTTTTTGGCTTTTTTTCAGGAAAAAATCTTTAGGGATTGAAATTTTCTGAAATCCCGAGCCTCGGACTTGATTGAGTTTCCTGGCTGAATGATTCCTGTCCTAATGTGCACTGCATCTTCAACGTTTTTAAGGTTTTTCGAATTGATAATATTCGTCCTTGACTTCCTTCTGGTCTCTGGGACAAGAGAAGTGCCGTCTTTCTGTTGAAGAATTATAGATAGTTTTTCTTTGTGTTTACTTTATTTTTTTCAATTGGCTGCATTCATTAAACAGATCTTTGATTCAAGCCACATTCGGTGTTTCTGGTGAACCGGGATTAAGACATCCGTCCAGCACTTTACAACTTTACGTAGCAGTTAATGTTGCACTGTCATAGATCCTGTCTTTCCTTTCAAAGTCAAAATAACCACATAAAAACAAAAAATGTAAATAAAGTTTATTCTTAGATTATTTTTTAGGTTTAATGATGTGACAAATTTCTTGGGAACAAAAATTACTGATTAAAAATTTAATTTTATAAAAAAAAGGAACAATGTCAAAAAAATATAAACAAAGCAAAATGAACTGTGCAAAATATGAAAAACATTCCAGGAGTTTAGCATGATATCTTAATTAATCCATAACATAGTGTGTACACCCTGACGATATATCAGCTTGTAAATCCTTGACATGACTCTCAAAAAGACGACAAATAACATTTTGTTAATAATTCAGCTATGCTTTTGTAGCAGAACGTGTGCGAGTTAAATTCAGAGCTAAATAGAGTTAAATAAAGAATTACTGTAAACATAAAATCGGGGCTAATTGCATTCTGTGAGATTCTGAGGCTAGGGACTTTAAACACAGTAACAAAGGTAGCAACTTGTCGGATCATGTGAGTTCGTCTCGCACAATACACACAAGTTGGCCGTCTATGCCAAAGTTCGCTAAAAATACATTACATTATGAAACGAGTAGTAATTTGTGGAAATGATCAACAAAAATACCTTGTTCACCCAAATATCTAGACTTAATTATCATACAATTGTAGACTTGAGTGAGTTAATTGCTATTGTGATAAAATAAAATTTTGTTACGCTACTTATAAATTAAAAATATTAAAATTACTATATCACAATTTTTTGTTGAATTTTGAATAATACAAACATTTTCATTCTATGGTAGCGACCGTTTGAAATTGACCAAAAAAGGTCAACTTAACGGGAAAAATTTCGTTTCTATGTACTTTACTATAAAAAGGGTGTCAGTAACTGATTTTGTAAATATTTGTTTTAAATTCATTAAAATTTGACATAAAAAGCCAATTGGAAGGAAAAAAATCCGCAAGTGCGTTGACGCTGGGAACCGAACCCAGGACCTCTCGATTACCGGTCGAGTGCTCTGACCTTTGAGCTACGCCACCGCAGCGGATTCTTCTCCTTCAAATTCGCTTTTTCACTTTATTGTATGGGTGCTCCTAATATTGAGCTTCCTTTCATACATCCCCAATTTTTGGGTTATCTTACTTACACTGGCGATAGGGGCTTTTATGAATTTTCAGTACATTGCCGATCTATGTACGTATTTTATAATTCATATTATTTAACTGACACATTATTAATTTATATAATTTATTTGATGTTAAAAATGATCGATTTATGTGCCGAACTGTGAAAAAGCGAATTGAAATGAAAAAAATCCGCAAGTGCGTTGACGCTGGGAACCGAAAGGAGAAGAAGGAGAAGAATCCGCCGCGGTGGCGTAGCTCAGTGGTCAGAGCACTCGACCAGTAATCGAGAGGTCCTGGGTTCGGTTCGACACATAAATCGATCATTTTTAACATCAAATAAATTATATAAATTAATAATGTGCCAGTTAAATAATATGATTTATAATTAAAATTTGAATTTAAATTTTTAAGTAAACTATTCATGAGAAAATACTGTGTTTTCTCACTTTTTAGATAGTTCGTAGAACACGCAGAGTAAGAATATTTAATTTATATGTTTTCGTAATTTATTCTGAAGTGGTCAAACTGTTGTACCGCACAATTAAATTAACACGTTACAATTAAAATGAATACGTTAGATTACATTTACTGCCATTTTTATTCGAAATTTGACAGACTCTAAATTTTCAAATAGTGGTAGCGACCTTTTAACCCTCCTCGTGTTAAAATGGGTGACTCTTGTCCTCCCGTAATTTTTTTTTCGTTAGCTTGTATAGCTTGTATAAACCAACAAATAGCGCTATTTATTCCAGATTATAATAAACTTTAGAGTGATTATTATTTATATTATATATTATTATGATGAAAAAAAACTTTATAGTGAACTTTAATCATGCTTCGATACAGCAAATTTATTGACTGTGCAGACAGCTGAAGGAACAACATTGCATTTTGTGCGGGGCAATTTTGACCCACGTTAACTTAACTCGTACATTTTTCAAACTATTCACATTTGATCGTTTGTAACCAAAACTGTATATAGGTAAGAGAATGGTGTTTTATCGATAAATATTTTTATAAAAAAAGATGTTTAATACGCATTTGGATACTTTTGAGGTGATTTTCACTGCATCTTCGATTATCACGTCTATTATTGTTTTCATATGATTATAGAGTTTATTTATTTTTAATAAAAGATTCATTGAATAACTCTTTGATATATTTCCAATATTTAAGATTGCTGTGAAGATATTACATTTTATTTTCATGTTTTGTCAATTAATTTGTTGTGTACCTTTTTATTGTGGCTGTAAATACAAATCGTCAAGAACAGGTATAATTTATGTTGAAAATTAAAGGTCTTATTACAATTATATCAGGAATAATATTTTTTTCCTAAAAATATACTCCTTTTACTTTATTATAGTTAAATAAAAACTTTTTTTATGCGAAATAGTAGATGATATAATTTAAAAAAAATCGTATATGTTCCGTGTTTTTTCAATACATAATCGAATAATGTAATTAATATATTAATTATTAATATTATTTATAGTAAAAAATCGTTTAAGAGGCTTCATTGAATAAGTGCAAGACTTATAAACATTTCTAGCACCTTTAAAAATAAATAAATACAGTGTTGCACAAAAATGACCCATGTTAACCTAATTAGATAATAAAAACTTTAACCGGAGGATAGTTAAAATTTACCAAAGTAGTTTCAATTAACCTTTAGACAACCGGCTACTTTTTTGACAGGTCTAGACCCTTTGACCTGTAGGCCACTATAGTGGCTTACGGGTCTCTAAAGTTTAAATTCTAAATTTTTGTCTTTCTATGTACTTTATTCGTAAATTATGCGCCTTTAAAATTAAAATATTATGCTAACGATAGAACGATTTTGGAAACATTTTATCGTTTATATTATATATTATCTTTTTTTCATATCAATTATTTATTTACTATCTACATATTACTAGTGTGTTCTCTGTAGCGCATTCTTTATTGTAATTATTAGAAATGCCTATATGTGTAAACTTAAATTATAAGATGTCATGATAAAGTGTCTTATAAGCTATAAGCAAGGGCTGCAGCCTCTTCTGCGGGACTGGTCAGGCGAACCTGAGGCTGCTCGAGAAAGACACTGCGGACAAGGGGAGGGCTTAATGACTGAGGATAGGGACCTGGCCAATTTGGACTCGTTCAGTCTATCAATCATGCAGATCAACCTTCATCACAGCAAATGCGCCTCAGCCATTTTGGCTAGGAGCTTGGCTAGGATGAATACAGGATTAGCAATAATCCAAGAACCTGGGGTCGTGAATGCAAGATTCGAGGGTTTGGGGAGCTGTAGGACCCTATACTCTTACCCCGGTGAGTGCAGCGTGAGAGCTTGTATAATCGCGAGGGTCTTGAATGTAACTTTTCTGCCTTAAATCTGCTCAGGTGACCAGGTCGCGTTGGAGCTTGAAGTCAGACTCCAACTTAAGGGCATAAAAAGGAAGTAATTGATCTTTTTAAGTTCGCAGGTGACCGGAATCTGGACGTGCTGCTGGGTTGCGACGTCAATGCCCACCATGAACTCTGGGGAAGGCCTGACCATAACCAACTTTGTTACAGCCTTGGTAATGTGCTAGAAGAAACCATCTGAGTTCGTAACCCCAGGAAGACAAACTAGGTTGGCTTTAATGACTTGAAAGCCCTCATTGAATTCATCCCAAGCTACTGAAACACCATGTGGTGCAGTGTCTCTCTCTCCGAGGCAAAGATGAAAGTCAAAAAGCTGTTTAACGAGGCCAAAAACAGGAGAGAAATACCCTCGTGCTGGGAGTCGTATAAAACATCCTTGAACGAATATAAAAAACTCGTTGCAAAAGCCAAAAGGACCAGCTGAAGGAACTTTTGCGAAGATATCGAAGGTTACTCGGAAGCGTCGAGACTGCAAAATATACTTGGCAGGGACGGCACTGTACAGTTGGGCTGCCTGAGACGGCCTGGCGGAACATACACCTCTTCTAGGGAAGAAACTCTTCGACACCTCATGAAATCCCACTACCCGGATTTCAATGACAATTCACCAGAGACTGCTTCTCATAGCAGATCTCTTCAGAAATTCAGGGACTGGACCCTGGTGGGGAGAATCGTCCAAGGGGAAACATTCTGCTGGGCTGTCAACTCTTTTCAGCCCTACAAAGCTCCTGGCCTGGATCGCATTCGTCCCATTCTGCTCAGAGAAGGCATGGCGGTGGCGGGTGCACTGGTCACTAAATTACATAGGGCCAGCGTAGCCCTTCGGCATGTTCCCCTTGCGTGGACTGGGACGAGACTCGTCTTCATGCCCTAAAGCGGGTAAGCGCGGCTGCATCAAAGCAAACGATTTCAGACCCATCAGTTTAACCTCATTCTTTCTTAAGATACTGAAAAGACTGATAGAGAGATGCATCAAAGAAGGACCGCTTCTTTGATGCTTCCCTGATGGAGGGCATTCCATCAGGGAATGCCCTCTATCGGACTCACAATATGCTTATAGAGAAAACAAATCAACCGAAACCGCCCTGCACCACCTAGTGGGCGAGGTTGAAAAGCATATTACAGAAGGAAGATATGTAGTAGCGGCCTTCCTGAATATCGAAGGTGCGTTTAGTAGCACCTCTATCGACCATATCGATGCTGCACTTTAACTTCATGGCATTCCAGATACTCTGCTTGATTGGGTCAGATGTATGGTCTTAGTCATAGAATCCTGAAGGTTGAGTGGAATAACTCCAACCTAGTTGGAACTGTTAACAAAGGCTGTCCTCAAGGTGGAGTGCTTTCATCACTACTGTGGAACCTTGTAGTGGACAGCTTACTGAACTCGCTGAAGCAACAGGGATTCAAGGTTTATGGCTACGCAGATGATGTGCCCATACTCTCGAGAGGATCTTTTGCCGACACGATCTAGGGCAGGCTGGAATCTGGCCTTAACTCGGTTTTGGACTGGTGTCTTTCGAAAGGATTATCTGTAAATCCTGAGAAAACACTGTATTTCACTAGAAGATACAAACCCAAAAAAATCACCCTTATTGTTATGGGGGGAGAAACTCTGCCATACTCGGGTACCGTAAAGTACCTCGGAGTCACACTTGACCTGAAGTTCAAATGGGACGCACACCTCGGGGATAAGAGGCACCGCCTATTCTTCTCGTTTTGGGCTTGCAAGGGGCCGTCGGGAAGAGCTGGGGCCTTAAACCTAAAGTTATCCTGTCGCTGTATAAGCAGATCTTACTTCCAAGGCTCACATATGCTTCGCTGGTCTGGTGGACGAGGGTTGAGCGAGAATCTGTCGTGGCGCAGATACTCATCCTGCAGGGGGGCGTACTGCGGGAGGGTGGCTGGGGTCATGAGGATCACGCCATCGTCGGCCCTCTAACGGGCACTTGGTGTCCTTCCACTGGACCTGGGAATCATGAAACGGGCCTGGAAATCAGCATACAGACTTTTGTGTCTCGGAGACTGGCTTCTTAATGGCACTGGACACACAAAGATCGACATTCTCCGGGGACCGTCGTTCCGCGGCAAGCAGGACAGGATGTCGACCTTCTTCAGAAGTGCCATCAAACTCTTTGTTGACATTGTGGAGAGGTCGGCATGGTCCACTGGGGGCAGTGCTATGGCTCGGAGTGGGGATCATGGTGGCTCCCAGAATCATTTTGTGGGCAGTGGCGAGGGCGGTGGAGGCTCTCAACGGGCTGGCTGGTCGAAACAGAATTCACTTGTTCTGGATACCGGGCCACTCAGGATTCCGTGGAAATGAACGTTCTGATGAACTAGCCAGACAGGGCACGAAGTGCCCCATCGCACACAACATCGGCCTGCCGTACTGTGGAGGCAGATCGCTGATTGGAAAAAAGTTGGCAGAGTTGGTGGACATCAGATGGCGCTCAGTCACCAGCTGCCACCAAGCCAAACTGTTAATTGGCCTCCAACGTGACAACTCCAGGGCTCAAGACTTGACCAACCTGGACAGGAAGCAACTGAGATTGATCATCGGATTTCTCACGGGGCACTATGGCTTGAGATATCACAAGTCGAAACTCAAACAGGATCTCTCTCTCCGGTGTGGGTTCCGTGAGGGCGACATTGAGAGCAGTGAGCATGTGCTCTGTGGATGTCCGGTGTTCGTCATCAGGAGGCTGATGATCTGGAGACTGCCCCTTATAGAACTCGGAATCATCGACTCCTCGAAAATCTCCAAGTTACTACAGTTTCTCCGGGGCCGGAATTGGTACTGGAGCGGAGCTCCCCAACGCACTGGAACTGTTTAGATACCATAAGGGGAGCTCCACAACTCTGGGGATTCATTTAACCAGATCAACATCCTGCAGCGTGACTGCATCCAGGTCTGGGACTAGATTGATACCAAATCAGAATCCATGAGGACCTGGGGATTCATTTAACCAGGAACATGCTTATACTTACTGCGCAGACTCGGGACCAAATGACACCAGGTCAACGCAACCCACCTCTGGATAACACCAGATTATTACACTGCGGTCTTGCACTAGACTGCAGTTGTGAACCCTCGGCGTGGTTGGGTACAATGACTCAGCAGAGTTGAGTACCTATGGGGTTGGGGCATCTGCCCCCTGCGCCTTATATATATTTATCTATCTCAGCACCTACATGCTTCATTCATCTTTCATCATAATTGAAGCTACGAGCTAGCTATAACTGGCCTTGTAGGCGAATGTATTTAGAACCCTGGAGGCTTCATGAAGCAACTAGCCCTTTATTTAGAAATGGAATATCGTAAGGATTTGGTAGACGAACTCCATGTCTTTCATGTGGTGA
This sequence comes from Gryon sp. ZL-2020, assembly GCA_022817425.1. NCBI lineage: Eukaryota > Metazoa > Arthropoda > Insecta > Hymenoptera > Scelionidae > Gryon > Gryon sp. ZL-2020. Next base: position 5,587 of record JABFPJ010002997.1, on the reverse strand, counting down.
GGAATCGCAATCGTATAATGATTAGATTCGCAACCAAAATGTATCGGGATGATTGACTTTCAGCTAAAAAATTGCGTTGGTGCTTAGCTACCGTTAGAATTTGTGCTTGTAAAAATGGATAAAAGTTTTGTTGGATGAGAGAAAGCCAGGTATACCTGAGGAAAAATAAAGGTTCTTCTTCTAATAAACACCCGCCAGATACTTGGAATCAGGCTACAATCAACTCTAATAAATTGTTGTTCTCAGAAATGAATTCATTTAACACAAATAATGCAGATGATACTAAAACACTTACAAACAACACTGCTTTCTTTTTTTCTATGTCAACCACCGATCTCACTATATCTACAGATCAGCAGAATACTCCTACTTACACTACATCATTCCCTACTCAAAATGCACCGGACCCTGACATTGGACTAACCCCTTCCATCAATCTTGCCTCCTCCATCTCAAATGACCTAGCTAAAATTGAGTTTCCTCCTTTAGTACCTATGTTCTCTAGTTTAGATAATCGTAAATAGCGTTCAACTGTACGCAATGAAAGTGACCTGAAAATATGTCATCTGAATGCTTAATCCCTGGTCAATATTGCTCATTTCGAGAATTTTTCTACATATATGAAAAACAACTGATTCTGGTTTAAGAAACTTGGCTTAACGAAACGATATCTGAAAATAGAGTTCAACTGTCAGACTATGCTGTGATCAGACATGATAGAGTTAAATGTAGAGCTAGTGGTGTATGCATTTACATCCAAAAATCAATTCAAGATTCATCCAAGAATCTATCAACAACCAATTTTCGCCTATTGTTTTATTACAATGTAATTTTTGTTGAAATAAAAAAATTGAAGGTTGAAAATGACTAAATTTAAATTTTTCAAATGTACTTGACCATAGTTGATGATATCAGCACCTTATAAAAAGAATACATTTGGTTATATTACTATTTGTTCCATTTTATAAGTCTTAAGGTTCATATTTTTATTTTACTGAAATAAAGTTTAAATTGAAATTGGATTTTACTCTAAATTCTATTTTTTAAACTGAGTACGTTCAATATGTTTTAACCGTCATTCCTTTTTATTTTCTATACTTTTTTTGTACTTTTCAGTTATATATCAGTTCGCGTTTTTAATAACTTATGAAGGAGTAATGTATTGATTATTCGTTTACGTTAACGTTCAATATGAACTCCATACACTCTGCATACATTTTTGAAGGCTTAAATATCACATATGCATCCTATATGCATCCAATATGCATTCCATACGTATCCCATATATATGTCATATATATCCCATAAGCATCTCATAAGCATCCCATAAGCATCTTATAAGCTTCCCATAAGCTTCCCATAAGCTTCCCATAAGATTCCCATTAGCTTCCCATAAGCTTTCCAATAGCTTCCCATAAACTTCCCATAAGTTTTTTTATTAAAGCTTGGGCCCAGTTTTGGCCCTCCTAGGTCGCAGTTTTTAATCAAGTGGTCATAATTATGCCATAACAGGCTCACAAATTTACTGTACTATCATATAATTTATTATCATATTAGTAATCATTTATAATTTATTATCATATTAGTATAAATAAACTGCAAAATAACTGATATCCTTATTTGGCCACGTTTTGCTCTCATTAGCTAGAATTATTAATTACTTGGCCATAACTATGCCATAAGAGGCTCATGGATAAGTTGTTATGGTGTTACAATTATTATTCTGTTACAATTTTTTGCATATATATATTTTGCATATAGTACCTTTCAAAGCAAAAGATTGATACTGTCAATAACTATAAACGTTGATTTTTGAGCCTCCATATCTCGAAAAATTAACCAAAATCAAACATTTTTTTTCTCATCTACTCGATGGAGGCTATACAATGACACAAAATAAACAATAAACTTTTAATTATATTTAATTTAAATATTAATAAAATAATAATATTTTATTATTTTAATAAAATTAATTATTTATTACTATTTTTTAATGTCAAAAACCAGGACTTGTTTGTTTCTAAAAAGAGACGCGGTAGTCCTGGTGGCACATTAAACAATTTCTTTTTTGTACTTGGCCATAGACACTACCGTGTCTCTTGATATGGTTGAGTATTTGAACGAGTTTTACTTAAGAAATCTTTAATTTGAGAGGTGAATCTATAATAAAATCTTATTTATTATTTACTATATTTAAGTAAATCAACTAAGATACATACAGATAAATTTCTTCCTACAAAAAAACTCCAAAATTTTGACTTATAATTCAGCTACTTGGCGCTCTGTCGAAGAAAATTTGAATCAGGAGAATGACTTCAAACGTATTTTTTGTGACGCTACTTTTTATTCTCTAAAATTTCGGTGATATATAAAGTAAAACAGTTCACAAGCATATTCATACATATGATACATCTAATGATGTATAAATTGAATATATAATAATATATACAGGGTTATTGAAAATAAATGACCAAATTATCTACAAGCGGAATGTTTCAGTAGTATTGCAAGAGTAAGTCAGGAGTAGTAGCAGAAGTTCTCAGAAGTTTTTCGTAGTAATAGGAAGTAGTAATATTTGGTAGAAAGTAGTTGGTAGTAGTAGCTAGGAGTTGATCGTAGTAATAGGAATAAGTAGATGGTACTAGTAGTAGTTAGAAGTTGGTCGTAGTAGTAGGCGGTAGTAGTAGTAAGTAGTTGGTAATAGTAGTAGTCGGTAGTAGTAGTGGTAAGCAGTAGGTACTAGTAGTAGTTAGGTGTTGGCACAAGTAATAAGCAGTACCAGTAGTAAGTAGGTGGTAGTAGCTGTAGTTCGAAGTTAGTCGAAGTAGTAGTCGGTATTACCAACGGGAGCCGACAAAAAAAACCCAAACAAAAGAAACCTAGGCAAAAACAACGCAAACCAAAAAAACCCAAAAAAATAAAAACCCAAACCGAAAAAACCCAATACCAAGAAAACCAACAGATTATTTACTTTTTTTGTATTTTTATCATTGACATATCATTATTATCATTCTTTCTCATATTATATTGAATGTATGAATCCACTTTATCGCTATTTCATTACAATTGAATCAATAATAACATATACATAGTATTATAATTGTGTATCTATTATTCCCGAAAACAATAGATTTGATTTCCCTGATTTGTTTTGATACTGATTTTGATGATTTGATTTTGATTTTGGTGTTCACTTTGCAACGAATTTTATACATGCTAGCATAATGCCTCTGCAATTTATTCTAAATCAAAAGGGCAATAAAAACTTGCATAATAACTTTCTTTTTAATCAGCCACCAACGAATCGTCGAAAATATCGTTCATATGATAGCCGAATTGCAAATTTAGTTGCCTCTTACGAAAAAAAAAATGTGCTTGATTATTTAAAGGGATTAGCGGCTAATATGACTGTGCAAATTTGAGTGTTAATTGTCATGACTTTTACGACATTATTTTTATTACATAAATTATTCATTGTTCATTATTAGCCATTAAGAATTTTTTATTCTGTATTGCCCATGTAGTATTGATTAAATGAATAAAATTCATTCTTTATATTATGTACGTGTTTATTTCATTATTTATTCGCCATATGTATATTTCAGCAATTATAATGAATTAGCGATAAATTGTTAGATTTTTTTATTGTTTATTACCTATATGTGTATTTGAGCAATTATAACGAATTAGCGATAAATTGTTAGTTTTGTTAGTCTTGTTAATTGTTAATAAAAATAATTTAATGATAAAAATACAAAGAAAATAAATAATTGTTTGTTAATTATTAATTTTTTGGTATTGGGTTTTTTTGGTTTTGGTTTTTTTGGTTTGGGTTTTTTTGTATTGGGTTTGTTTGGTTTGGGTTTTTTTGGTTTTGGGTTTTCTTTGTATGAACTCATTATCAACACCTATCTATTACTACCGCTTACTACTAAAACCAATTCCTCACTTCTACATTTATCAAATACCCACTAATGCGACCCAACTCCGTACTACTACTACTATCAACTACCGACTACTACTACTGCCTACTATTACGACCAACTCCAAACTACTACTACTACCAATTACTGACTACTGCTACTGCTTGTAATCACTTCTGGTCGTTTATTTTCAATCACCCTGTATATTTCCTATTATTATGAAATCAGGTTCATAAACATCCCTCAAGTTTTCCATAAGTTTCCCATAAGCTACTCATAAGCTTCACATAAGCTTTCCCGGCACGACAACATTGGTCGGCCCTTTGCGAGCGCGCGGCAAAGGGCAACGCACCACAGCTCGCAGAGTGTGATTCGGGGGTCACGTGTCAAACGGCCCGTCAGGTGCTGCCTAATTAGTAGCGACGAACTATTAATCATAGTTCGCTCGCTCGGCAGTAATTCCGCGGATCCGTAACCATATGTTACAGTATATAATACGTTAAGTATATTTATATCCTACTATCCTACATTACGGCCAAACTACTGGACCGATTTAGTTCAAATTAGTCTAAAATTACAGCTTATACTTTCCCTAGTAGAAATTGATTGGGCTGTAATATGGACGTAACGCAGGGCGTCAATAGGGGCCTGATCAGGCGACGTCCCCTTATCAGGCCCCTATCAACGCCCTGCGTTACATCCATATTACAGCCCGATCAATTTTTACTAGGGTTGCTGAATGTCATAGGCTATATAAAGTAGTGTTTATAGTTTTGAATTTTGAAAGACAAATTTTTTTCCGATTTTGGACCCCTCTCCTTCAGGTGATTGTCAGGCGATTGTCAGGCGATTGTCAGGCAATTGTCAGGCGATTGTCAGGCGATTGTCAGGCGATTGTCAGGCGATTGTCAGGCAATTGTTAGGCGATTGTTAGGCGGTTGTCAAGGAGTTGTTAGGGAGTTGTCAGGTGATTGTCAGGGGGTTGTGATGGGGTTGTGAGGAGATCGTCAGAGGGTTGTCAGGAAGTTTGCAGGAAGTTTTCTGGAAGCGGTTTGGAGTTTCTTATCGAGGTTGTGCGAAGGTTCTCAAGAGGTTCTCAGACAATGTTCATAGTTATTTCAGAAATTTTTCAAAAACTTTTAACACATTTTTTAGACTTTCTACATAGTTTGAAATTTGTCTAGCAAAATGAAAAATATATCAAGAATCGTGAGGGGATCGTAAGGGGGTTATAGGGGGGTCTTGCTAGGGTCGTAAGGAGGTATTAGTTGATAGAATAAATCGTCGGTCCTTACGTAAACTATTCCATTTCAATATTTCCTATGCTAATTTATATGGCAATTTTTGAAATGGAATAGTCTTCGTAAGGAACGTCGAAATAATATATATATATATATATATATCTAACTAATATATATAAATATGAAAGTATATTTGTTTGTTTGTTTGTTCGAGCATCACGCAAAATTTACCGAACCAATTTCGTTCAAATTTTGAGAGGAACTAGCTGAAACCCTCGAAAGTGCCGGAGGCTATATAAAATTGCGATATATAAAGTAATTTTTGAAAAAAAATTGTCAAGCGGTTGTCAAGGGGTTGTCAGGCGGTTGTAAGGGAGTTGTCAGGTGGTTGTAAGCGGGTTGTCAGGGGGTTGTCAGGGGGTT
>JABFPJ010002996.1:0-17547 GCA_022817425.1 Gryon sp. ZL-2020 | reverse complement strand
AAAACTAAGAAAAGAAAGAATGTGAAACTAATTAAAATAAGAAAACTGAGAAAATTAACAAAATTAAGAAAACTAAGAAAATTAAGAAAACTAAGAAAAAGTAACTAAATTACGAAAAGTAAGAAAACGAACCACATTAACAAAATTAACTAAAAATGAAAACTATGTAAAACTAATTAAAATAAGAAAACTAAGAAAATTAACAAAATGAAGAAAACTAAAAAAAAGTAACTAAAATAATAAAAGTAAGAAAACTAACAAGTCTAACTAAAATAAGAAACTAAGAAAGTTAAGAAAACTAACTTAAATAAGAAAATTAGAAAAATTAAATTTAATTGACTATAACTAAGCATTATTCTGAATCTCAAATAAGAAAGAACGCAGAGTGAGAAACATTATAAACAAAGATATAAAATAAGTAGTTAAGTTCAAACTTTTATATGAAATGTTAAAATCAATAAATATAAAAATAAATATATAAATAAATATATAAATAAAAAAATACTTAATAGTAATTAAATATTTGTTTAGAAGTTAATATTATGAAAACTAATGTAATAATTAAAAATTCAGATTATTACAATAATCTGATAAATAAACTTTTAAATATTTGTTTAGAAGTTAATATTAAGGTGATTCTTCACCATAAACAATATTGTTTAAAATAATATTGGTGTATTCGGTCAAAAACGTATGACTTAGGTTAAAAATTAACATACGAAAAATTTGTCTGAACACGCGTTCCAGTGAAACATTATTATTTTATAATAATGTTTCGTGAACACGTATTCAAGTACAAACATTATTATTTAAAAAAAATGTACTTTATGAACACGTATTCTGCTTAACATTATTATTTTATATGAATGTTAAAGTTTGTGTTGAATTGTTTGGAACTTTTATTTCAGGCAGATTGTTCGAAGCTATGGGATTTGAACCCCGTACCTACGAAACTTCTAGTCACGACATATTACCACTTGACAAGAATAGCATGTCTCGATAGAAACATTTTTTAGTCTTTAATACAATGCAACTATATAAATATTTGGGACAATATTTTATTAAACAATAAAATTAAAAAAAATAATAAAAATGCATTATTTATATTTAAATATTAAATTGTATGAAGAAATGTTGCAAAATATTTTAAGACAGAAATATTTCGAAAAAAAAACTGCACTAAATATATGAATATTGCATTTTTGCAGTAAACAAAATAGAAATGTTAATCTATAGTCACTTAAACAATTTTAATACAATTTCACTGTCAATATTGTAGCACCACGTGACTGTCGTTTTATTATCTCAAGAAGCACTTTTACACCGATAATTTCGTAATCAATTCTTAAAATATAATAAGAATGAAAATGCAGGCGCTGATACATTTATTTACGATTATTGTGTTATAAAGGAAAGGCCACAAGCAAGTATCTCGGCGTTGACGCGCGCGATTTTACCAGCAAACAAAATATCGAATCAATGAAATCATCCGCCAATTGGTTCGCAGTCTTACGTAAACATTTTCAATTCAAGGAAATTCATTGGGGAACTTTTTGTTGTCCGCTCTTCGTGAAAATGTAAAAAAGCGTCTTCATTCGTGTTTTGTCGCGCCATCAACAAAGTCTTGTTTCGTCATATCAAATAAACAATAATAGAAAGAATATTATGGTGCTAAATTCTCGCAATTTCGCGCGGCTTTGAACGGCTTTTTCTTTTTGTTTCAAGTGCACAACATGAGGCAAAATATCCTTCAGAAGAGAAATCCCAAAGAAACTGCATCTTTCTTCAGCAAACTTTTTGTCTTGTATGTTATTTAATTGTTGAAAATATTCGATTCATTTTGCGATTTTACATTAATTAAAATATAAATTAAATTTTGTTAAAAACAAGTCTTTTTTTGTTAATAAAAGACAAAGTATGGGTTATCTTGAGTGCTTTGGAATTTTAAAATAGTTTGATTTGATATTATAATTGCAATTATCAAATGTTCATAATTAATTCATAATTTTGTAACTGATTTGTTTTAAAGAAGGAACAATATTTTTGGATTTGAGAATACAAAATTTTAATAAACAATTACAAATGCATTGCTTTTTTTTTAGTTTTCGAAAATCAACAATCAACAATCAGCAATAATAAAAAAGTCAGTTGGAGAATGAAATTAGCTGTTAATTAGATTGACCAATAAGAGACGTGTTATAATTTAATCTTACTGTGATTGGCTGATTTTCATTTGAACAAAATCGACATTTTGATAGTTTATATTTGTAATGTTTTGTCACGTTAAGCTATAATTTGATTTTAATTGAGAAGATAATTGCATTTTAGTTCAATTAAATTATTTTATCATAAGTGCATAATGAAAAATTTGATGAGAGAGTGAAATTGTTTATATATGTATTATCCTAATTAGAAATGTATCATTTTTTATTTATTTTGACAAATAGAAAAATATATAATAAGCAATAAGTTTATTATAATCCGAAATAAGAAAATCATTAAAAATGTATCAAAAAAATGAAAATGCATAAAACAGTCGAAAACTGATGAAAAAGCGAAAATAGTCGAGAATTCGTGAAAAAAGCGAAAGTGCATCAAAAAGCCCAAAATTCATCAAAACGTCGAAAGTTTGTGAAAAAACGCAAATTCATAAACTTAGTCGAAACTTATCAAAACGTTGAAAATTCATGGAAAAGGCGAAACCCGAAATTTCATGAAAATGTCAAAAAGATTTAAAATAAACAAAAATTTTGGAAAAAAATCATTAAGTAAAAGTTAAAAATTCATTAATTATTCGAAAATTCATGAAAAAATTAATTAAAATTCAACAAAACTCAACTTTCATATATCATAATTGTAATATATTGTATTATAAAAAACATGTTGATGTTTTGTATGATTAGTTTTTACAAAAGTACAAAGCGGATAAATATCCCCAACAAGAATGCAACGTTGCAGCAACGTTGCATTCTTGTTAGGGATGCTATTTGTATATTTTCAAAGACAATGTATTAAAAAAAGAGAAAAAATTATGTTTACATATTATCAAAAATTAATTTTAAAGATTAATTTAGAAATAATTTTATTTAGAATCTTAATAAAGAGTTTGTTTAAATAAAACAAAATGTAATAAAAAAAATTAGTTATTTTTTATTTCAGTTGTAAAATAATGTGGGTACAAAATTACAATTTAAAACGTAAGTTTAACATTTGTCAATATAATGATAATTATAATTATTGACAAATGACTCGGTTAAGAAATATAACAATTTAAAGGCTATTAGACAACGAATTGCAATTTATCTAGATATGGCTTTTCTTGTGCAAATTCATAAATTAAGTGAAGTCGATTTAATGATTGAAAGAGTAATTTGTAATTAAGATATTTTTTTATTTACATTTTAAATTAACAGACAATTGAATAAATATTTAATTAAAAAATAACGCGCAAAAAATAAAAATGAAAATAAGTTGAAATTGTTATTTTCAAACTATTATTTTATTGAGTATTTGTTATTTACTCTGCTATTAATAAGAAAGATAAGAAAAGTTTAACTTTTAAAAATGCATTATTTTAAGTTTTATTTTTTGTTGTTAATACAATAATTTTATCTGTTAAAAATTATTATAATTATTTTTTTCAAGAACAATAAGAAAAAACAGTTACTTAACAAAAAAAACCCTAGTAAAATTTGTACAATTTATAAAAGTCGGGGCTTTTAAGAGGAATTAGAAGGCTAAATCTGGGGCCTTCATTGGCATGTTACAGATGACCTTGAAATTACCTTTGAAAGGTAACCTAAAGGGCCCTTACTATTACCTTAATAAAAATTATAAAAGGTTCCTTAAAAGGCCTTTCCGAAAAATAAATCATGTTTTTTTAGGGGAATTATAAGGCTAAATCTGGGGCCTTCATTGGCATGTTACAGATGACCTTGAAATTACTTTTGAAGGGTAATCTTAAAGGGCCCTTACTATTTTACCCTTATAAAAATGATAAAACTTTCTTTAAAAGGTTGTCTTTCCGAACAATAAATCAGGGTCTTTTAGGGGAATTATAAGGCTAAATCTGGAGGCCTTCATTGGCATGTTACATCTGACTTTGAAATTACCTTTGAAGACCCTTACTATAGTAAGGGCCTTTTAAGATTACCCTAGCATAATATTAATTATAATTACTATTATGTAAGAAATATTTTTTAAGGCACATATATTGGTTAAACATTTAATGTTTAATACTATAACGTTTTTGAATATTAAAATTTCATCAGATTGTAATAATAAATGTTAAATAAAGTTTTACTGATAAAATGTAATTTAAATATAAAAATTAAAAACTTTTATGAAGTATATATTTTTCAGATTAGTAGTATCAATATACAAAAGTAGAAAGTATGTACATTTTTAGTCTCAAACGGTTTATTGTAATTATAATATATTATTTATCAGTTAAATTTGGTTTGCCTAATGCCAAAATACAATTGAAATACCCCTAGTAACAATTTATTTCGGGCCCTTATTAGGCATGCTCTAGTTTTTCGTAGGGGCTTTTAAAGGCTTTTATCAGGTTTAAATGTGGCCCTTATAAGGTATGTAACACCTTCCCTCTATATCGCCCTTAAAGGCAAGCCAAAGCAGGCCCTACCTAATTGCACCTAATGAAGGCAAACCATTATTGCTGTTTTTTCTTGAAACTTATTTGGGCCTTACAAGGTATACCTTACTAATACTGTAATGCCTCTTTAAGGCAAGGAAAAGCAGGCCCTAATTATACCCAGTGAAGGCAAAGGATGATTTCATTTTTTAATTTTACATACAATTTCGCAAAATGTATGTGAATATCTTTGGGTGTCATATTTATACGAAATATTATTTTGTTTTTCGAAAACATCAAATATAATACTAATATGTACTTTTCAGATTTTGCATTTTAATGATCTTCATTTGTCAAAATAGGAAAGCCTAATAAGGCTCATCTTTGGTTTATTGTGGTATACATTTAATGGCCCATAATAACTCAAATAAGGGCCTTACTTTAGCCTTTAAAGGTGAATTTAAGGGACAGCGTTACACGCCCTACAAAATCCCAATTAGCTGTCATAACCGAGGCCTATAATTGACATATATATGATTGCCTATTAAGGGCAAACCCTTATATGCCTTTATTCGGCTTATTCAGGTATTCACGAAAAAATCAAATTATTCAGGCTTATTCAGGTTTACCTAATTAGGGCCAAACTTTTTATTAGGGTTTGCCATATTAATTTGTTACTAGGGACATTTCAAACAGCTTTAAAAAGGTATAATTTTTCATAATTAATAAAATAACAAAATTTCATTAATTATGATAATTAATAATTTACTTATTCGATCTTTCAAAATATATAATATTAACAAATATGAATTTTTATATTAAATAAAAATCAGGATAATCTGAAATAAAACTATGAACCTTAATGAACAAACACGACTGTAACAACAATACGCTATTTTCATAACTCCGAAAACAATGCGGTTTAATATTGATTCAATATTGATGATTTAATGGACTCAATATTGAATCAATATTTGGGTTTTATGGAATCAATATTGAACTAATGTTCGAATTAAGTAAAGGCTCCTACTTATAATTAATTTAAGCCGAAATGAATGTTTACCCGACTAGAAATGTTTAAAGGCGTACCTTGAATATTTAAAGGCCCTTTAATGGAAAATCGAATTTAAGATTGCATTTTCAGGTTTTGTAAAGGCCCACAAAGGTTTTACTTTTAAAGGCTGATATTTAATATGCCTTTATATAGCCTTTATAGATTGGCCTTACTTAAGCCTTTAAAGGCTGCCTTTTATACACCTTTACAAGGCCTTTATATAGGTTGTATTTATTTCAGCCTTTAAAGGCTAATTTTTAGTAAACCTGTATATGACCTTTATAGATTGGCCTTACTTAAGCCTTTAAAGGCTGCCCTTTATATACCTTTACAAGGCCTTTATAAGTTGTATTTACTTTAACCTTTAAGGGCTGATTTTTAGTAAACCTGTATATGACCTTTATAGATTGGTATTACTTGAGTCTTTAAAGGCTGCCTTTAATTTACCTTTATATGGCCTTTATAGATTACATGTAATTGAGCCTTTAAAGATTTGTCCATCGAAAATATTTAAAGGCTCAAAAACTGTTTCCTTTAAAGATAATTTATCAAAATATCAGTACGTAACCTTTAAAGTTATATTTCGAAAGATTTAACTAAAAAGGTTTATTCTTGGCCCTAAACAGGTATCCTTTAAAGGCTGTTTATCTAGTAGCCTATCTAGGGCCTTTAACGAAAAATAGGCTTAAACTGAAGCGGAATTGAAATATACTTTGATAAGTCAATTATTATAACTACTGGAGTAGCTGAGTGGACAAGACGGCAAACTACTAACCTCGGAGACGCAGGATCGATTCTCGGACAGTTGGATTTTTTCAATTAAAATAATAAACATTAAATAGCAAATAGAAAGTGTAAGGGGGGGAGGAGTGATTCCTAATTGTAAAAGGTGTTAAATTTCTCCTCCCCCCTTTTTTTAATAAAAAATGTTAATAAAGGGCGTTTTTATAAAATCTATAAAGGTTCTATAAAACGAAACTTCATAGGTTCTGTATAGTTTGCCTTTAAAGTGTCGATAAAGGGTGTTTCTAGCATACCTTTATAGATATTCTATAAAGATCCTATGCACCCCCTTGCGTTACATGCCTGCTTAAAGCCTTTAAAGGGTTCGTCAAGGCGTTCTTTAAAGGTTATAAATACACCTATAAAGGCCCTAGATTCAGCCTAAATAAAATTTCTAGTCGGGTAGATATATGTCTTCTCAATTAAACAACTGCTAATTCCGCGTCAAATATCTCGGCTTGACTTAGCCTTACTTCGATTAAATTTTGGATAAAAATTCAACATAAAACCTCAGAAATACTTCGAATTGACTGATTGCAACTGATATGACAAATAGCTGAATCGCTGGCCTTGACACTACATACGGACAAAATTTGAGTCAAAGTTTTCTCATTATGAGGAAACAAATAGATAAATAAACACACATTGCAATTTATATATTAGTAGGATATGAAAAAATGCGAATGTGATATTGTGACAGTTCTGATAAAATGCAGGTTTGATATAATGGGAATGTGATAAATTGAGATTAAAAAAAGATCATTTGTATGAATTGTGGGAAGGCTCATTTAGTGAAGGTCTGCACTGACTGCACGCAAGAATTTCTGCAGAACGAATTACCATTGTGAAAGTTTATATTGGTTTAGCGTAGAAATGATAAATTGTACGAAGTGAAACTAGCATCGATTATTGAAATCTTTTGAAATTCAATTAGGAATTGGTAGTTGGTTAACTAGATTTCATCTCCACCTTAAACCTTCATAAAATTTTATGTATGTAGAATAATTAGTTGAAGAGGCTATTAAAATGTATGCTTTTTTTATTATAACTCTTTAAAACTAATGGAAATTTAAAAATATTTCTAATATTAATTAACACAGGATTGAGAATTGGATTCAAATAAAACCATTTTTTTTAAATAGCGTTAAGGTAGTTTTTAATGAAACCCTCCACAACTCATCGAAGGACAACTCATAAGCGGACAACTCATCAATTTCCAACTCATCAATATGAAAAATCATCAATTTTATAACAAATTAAATGGTAAATTTTCGGAATACGAAAACTGATTTTCGATATAAATTTGAAACATATTAAATATACGATGTACGTTGATAATTGCGTAATTATTAAAATCGAAAATAAAAAAAATCCCTTGAACGTGGACCTAGGCAAATACATCGACTTTTGTATAGATCAGAAGTTTACATAAAGAAGAAGAGTAAATGTATAATTTATCCATTTTTGACCGTTGCATTCCGAAAAGTTGTGCAGAATTTTGGTAACAAAGCACTCATAAAATTTTTGTCGAATGTAGCGCATAATTTATAATTTATTTATTATTATTATATGTTGAATGAGATTTCCGGCATATTTTTTACTTAAGAAATAATTATTATTCGTTATTTGATGAGTTGTCTTTGATGAGTTGTCAATTGATGAGTTGTCTGCCCCCGTTTTTAATACGTACACTTGACTTCCTCTTATTGCAACACCTAATATTGCAACTAATCTAATATAACAACGAAATCTGTTTCGATATTGCAACGGATAGTGTGTAGAAAATTTTGGCACGCAAACCAAAGTAATGTAGTTAAAATTAATCTTTGTGTCAGATAAAAATCATACTTAATTTTCAATTTCTTTAATCCGTTTTAAGCAATTGTGTTTCTTATTCCATATAATAAAACATAAAATCATAAAGATAAGGTAGTATATATTAAGAACATCACCTCAATATGAAGTTTCTTCTGTTGTCATTACTGAAAATGATCAAATTAAACTGCTGATTGGTATGATTGCAATAAAAGATCGTTTCCGGTACCCAGTTGTTGCATTATGAGGAAGTCGAATGTATTTCAGTAAGGATATGATTATGTTAGTTATGTTATTACGATATGTGTATTAAAATAAATGTACATTTGTATTCAAAAACAGTTAATTAAAAACTTTTTCGTAATTTAAGACTTTAAGGTGATTCTTCAATCGAATTTATTGTTTCTCTCTTCCACAAGGGGATTAACCATTAGCTCCAACTCTTTTGCTCTCATTTACCTGAAGAATTACCTTAAACAATTAAAACTATAATCAATAAATATTATAATTTTTACATTTATTAAATTTTCAAATTAAATTATCTTATTATAATGACTTTTATTATAAACATTTCAAAAGCGAAAAGTAAGCTTGAGAAACTGTAAACTAAAATAAGCTTCGACCTCTTGCAATTTTATTGCTTATCGTAAACAAGCTCGTGTGCTATCTAAACAAAAATGCTCAATTACAACATTTCTGATAAACCCATTAAGTCGGTGTCAATAACTGGTCGCTTCAGCCTAATACACATTAATCGAATGCAGAAGCTCGGTCAACGAATAACCATTTAGATTGGTCGGAAACAAGTATAATTTAGCGGCAGACGAGACGTACAGGATCTACCTATCGTTAACCTCCATCATTCTCAATTCAAGCGTAAGAAGCGATCGAAGCTGGAGACCGATTCGTGCTCTGAGGTCAGCGAACCGATCAAGCCCTTCGTGTGAAGAACTTCGACTCGGAGGAAAAGGATCTTTCATCTTTCCGGCAGATAATCTCGTTTTACGAAGCCGACCTAATTTACGCCACCGTTCATGCTATATCAGTGCTTGCTCTGACTAATGAAATATATTTAACAAACGCAGCAACAAGAAAAGCTTCTTCTAAATCGCATCCACCATTCAATAGCATCTTCTTACAAAGCAAATCTTCGAAATTGTTATAAATGCAATACAATAACTGGTTGATAGAATTCGATGAATATGAAATATAAACGTCAGTATATGCATATAAGATCGATTTTTAAACTATATTTTTCTATTAATTCAATTGACAATAAGCATAATTTACTCTCTTAATTTGAAAAAGTGAAAATTCCCTTTTTTCAGGTGCATTTCGCTTTTTTCAAAAGTTATACTTCGTGTTCTCTGCAAAGATTCATATATTGGTTTTTCAAAAAGTACATTAAAAAGGGGAAATATAAACACAAAAAACTAAACAGAAAATGTTGTCTTTCTTTATTGTTATTTTTCTTTATAATTACTAACATTTTTTTAGAAGTGTGAATTATTTTTGTACTGTTTCAGATTTTTGTATCTCTTAATTGTATTATTATAATTAAAAAAAATATACTTTTCCAAGATTTGAAACCGTCCCTCTAAGGAAGTTAATCGGCTGTTTTATGCACTATACCAATAAATCACTTGAAATGTAAATTATAATTGACATTGTTAAACGTTCTTTTATAACTTATTATAAAAAGTTAATTTTGACATTTTCAAAGTAAAAAAAAATTAGTCACTTAAAACATTAATGCATTTTTTACTTATTCAAATTTATTGTGCACAATAACTATTAATATCTGGAAATTAGAATTTATAGATGTAAGTTTATAATATTGATTAAGGTTATAATAAAATACAATTATTCACTTTATTTTATAAGAATCCCTTTTAATAAAGTTAAAATGAATATTTATAATTGACATATACTGGCATATATTTGTCAATTATTATTAAAATTAGTATTTGTAAAATTCACTGAATTTGACAATTTAAAAATACATGTCATTCAAGAAAGTAAATAATAAAATCAATGATCAACAATAAAATAATAATTGAAATGATGATATAAAAGGAAATAAAATAATAAAAATATTCTCAATATATTTTGCAACAAAAAATATGTTCGTAATAACAAATATTCGAAATCCTTAAAAATCACTACAAAAGAGAAAAAGTTTAAACGAAGTTGCAATTGGTAATGCAATAAAGCTAAAAATGGCACATACTTGCAGTGGGTCGACGCGCAAACAAAGACGAACGGCGGAGATTCCCGAATGGATATAAAATGTGAACCGGCCGCTAATAACCGCTTTAACGTAAAGCAATAAAGCGACTGGCTTGAAAGCTAGACTCTCATCTATCCTAGCGAAAGTCGTAGCAAATTCCTAAGGGTGGTATGCGGCAAAAGGAAAGATCGTTTTGCCACTGTACTCTACAAAACTTGACCTGACTATCTTGTTTGTGCTTTTTTCCGCACCGCTTGTTGCATCGGTCGTAAGTTACCAGTTAATTTCCTGCGCATTTAATGAAAATGTTACGCGCTTGTTCAGAAATAAGCGACATTCTTTTACGCCGTTTTTGCCGACGAACGATGTTGAACAACTTTTTTTCTCAGTAACAAAAAGATTGATATATGTCAGTTGGTATGCATCTATTTTTCCTTATAATTATAAAAAAATAGTACGCCGACAAAAACATAGTATCACTGAACGAAGATAAGAACATTATCGCAATAATTCCCTTATTGTAAACTTTAATAATTCATTCATTTTTCATTAATTACTCAACCTTGTCTAAAACTATCATTGAGTCGCAGAAAAATTGTCTAACTTTTTTCATTCATTAGATCACCCACGTCTGTACCTTACACCATGCTAAGAACGTTCAGCGACTCGCGTGAGTTCATCGTTAAAGCGAAAAATCTTGTTTTTTTGGAAGAAACGCCAATGCTTTTCATGTTCATTATTATGGCAATTTATTGACGCTATAAAAACATATTTATTTACTTAATTTCAATAAAAATGACTTTGTATTAAGTATAAAATATTCTTAAATTGAGACTGATGAGACTTAATTAAGAACATTTTGTTCCAAATTTCAGTAAATGGGACAAAACACTTTTACGGTGGTTGAATCACTTAATTGAGATTTCCCATTGCGCATTTTAATATCATCGAAATGGCCAGTTGCGCCGGAAATTGCAAACATGTGTTGTGATTAATTCAACTAAATATTAAATCAAATCACTTTGCTAAAATTTCGATTAACAAATCTTATTAATTGCATTTCATTCAAACTTAATTCTTCGACAATTTCCTAAAAGAAAATAAAGGTATTCTATCTTATTCTTGTATTACCCAGCAACCGAAAATCTATTTGAAACAATTTATAAATAATAAATACTTTGAAAACATTAAAATTTAAGTATCTTTGGAGTTTTGAAAAGATGTTTTTTCTTGTTGGAGGCAATTCTCCATCGTCATTTGACGATATTCGCTTTAGATTTTGCTTTTGTTGTAACAGTTGAAGTTGCTTTTCCAACACAATGTTATCTTTTATCTGCAAAAATGATCATTGTTTTGTTTTATATTAAAAGAAATAATAAAGTTATTAATCTGTAAATGCAATATATTAAAAAATCAATTACTGAACATTACACTGAGATTTATTAAATTGATTTTATTCTTACCTCAGGGTTATCTGTTTTTATAAGATCTTCATCGTTATACTTTTTTTCGGATACCGATACCATTAGATGATTTGGTACCACCATTTCCTTTTTAATCTCTAAATTTGAAAAAGTGAAAATTCACTTTTTTTGGGTGCATATTCACTTTTTTCAAAAGTTATAGGTCGTGTTCTCTGAAAAAGTGAATATTCACTTATTGAAAAAGTCAGAAAAATAACTTATTTAGAAAAAGTGCATTTTAACTTATTGAAAGAGTGAAAAATTATTTATTATTAAAATAATGTTCTTTTATTATATTATTCATGTATTATAATTACATATTATAATTTTGTCTGTATATTATATAATTAAAATCTTAGTGAAAAAATTCTATTTCTCCGAGAATCGAACTCAGGTCTCCAAGGTGATAGTCCGATGTCTTCTCCACCATACCAGTCTATCACTTAAAATATGAAATTAATTGAGAAATGTACTACTAGCTTATGAAAAAGTAGTTTTCCATTTTTTGGAAAAGTGAATTTTGTTTCACTTATGAAAAAGTATAATTTTTTACAAAAAAGTAAAACTTTTTTGGAACTGAAACATTTTTGCACTTACGAATAAGTGCAAATTTTGACTTTTTTGAAGTAAAAAAATGTGTCACTCAGCAAATAAGTGAAATTTTCACTTATTCGAAATTAGAGAGTATTTTTGATCAAGTTAGCAAATGTTTCTTTGTTTTCTGAAAGAACAATAGTAAGCTAATGGCGACATGAATTATTCAACCTTCTTGAAATAGTAGATTTTAGCACTAGTGACCGTCAGGCCTTGTGTGGCAGACGAGGTTTTTTGGTACAAGTGCTAACTTCATAGAGTACAAAATAGTATATTTTGTATCAAGGGGTATAAAATCGGAAATTCGGAAGACAAATTTCCGTTTATTTCCCATTTTTAAAACACGCACCGCTTATAAAAACTGAAACGATGTTTTTTGATCATACACGTAGATGTAGCCGTTTCATTGGCAATGCTAAATATTAACTCCATAGTAAATAACTTAAAATTAAATTTTAAAAGAAACGAGAGTAAGTAAATATGTGAATTAAAATATCTGTATATAATTTATTGAATCCAGTACAAAAAGAGGACTAATTGACATAACAAATCAAAATGTTTAAGCTAAAAACAAAAATATAATTATATGCAGCTGCATTTAAATATTGAGGTAAGTGTAAACAAAAAAGATAAGCTCATAATTAATATTTTAATGTACTTATTTTTGTAATATTTATAATGAATATATGAAATTCTATTATATATAAAAAATCTATTAAAAATAATAAGTTTTATTTTTATACTTTTTTTATTATTTATTTTAAGAATGTATGCAAGCAATTAACTTAAAAATATTGGTTTAGTACATTAAATTTAATATTTCAAAATTACATTTTATTACAAACTTTTTTATATTAAGTATAAAAAGAAGTTAAATAATATTGATTATTTTATTGGTTTTTAATTTCTGCAATATTGAAAATAAGTTTCTTTTGGACAACAATCCAAATGTTCATCTTAAAACACCAAAGAAGTGGATGGATAGAGAAATCAAAATTATTAACATACCAATAAATGTATTGTTGTCGGACAAATGAAAAGATAATGGCATTCTAAACCCATTAACCAAAACCATAATTACAACAAGTCAATTCTAATATTCTTTTCAAATGACATTTTATTGTTTTAAATGGAACTAAACAGATTTTCGGTTGCTTGGATGGTTTAAGAAATGATATAAACGAAAGTAAAAGCTGTCAGGTAAGTGACATTTAAGAAAATACAACTATTAAAAGCCCTTATATCGTTAATAAGGATCTTTACATGAAAATCAATATTGCTTCTGCGTTTGTAAGAACGTATCTGGCATTGTACGTCCGGACATAAAGGCATTCAAGGTCGAATTGACTCAGAGGATACTTCCAGCAAAGTGTGTACACGTGTCTCGGTGCTGATACAACAACTCCGCCGACGTAGTAATAATATCCCAAACGTGTCATCGTGCTATTATTTGATATTTGCCACGCAAATATCTTATAACTACAGTTATAATTTATCAATCATTTTACTAATCAGAAGCGTTTAGTCGTTGGCGTTGATTACCTAATATAAAAAAAGGAAAGAATAAAAGAAAAATAAATGCAGTAAAGAAGATGTCGAGGATATAAGTAGAAGATTAAATGCGAAAACACCGACTGTTTTCTGATTTAATTTGATAAGAACGATAAGAAATTTCATGACAAATGACACTTTTCCTTCTTAAGGTAGGCCGTTCTTCACCCCAGGTGGGTCACAGCACGATACAATAATTTAAGTAGTGTAAAAGAATCATTTAAGAATCATTCATGCAAGATAAATGA
This sequence comes from Gryon sp. ZL-2020, assembly GCA_022817425.1. Classification (NCBI taxonomy): domain Eukaryota; kingdom Metazoa; phylum Arthropoda; class Insecta; order Hymenoptera; family Scelionidae; genus Gryon; species Gryon sp. ZL-2020. The sequence goes on along the minus strand of JABFPJ010002996.1, from coordinate 3,215 downwards.
TACTGTGCAGAAAGTATGTTTAATTAACTTGAAGAAAAATTGAGCATTTGAATACACGTTATTTTTAGCATATGTAAATATATTTTATTTATTAAAATATTTTATGTTTTCAAAGACGACAACTTTGAAAGTCCAAGAGCTTAATACAGGTCAGGAACGACTTTCAAACAAGATACTTATACTGTGAAAAGTACGTTTTATGTTCTTCACAAATTTTGTTTGTAATATTTGTGGAACAATTCATGATTAGATATTACCTTTTGACGTTTATCCGCTGGTGATTAGCCAAATTTGATCACACCATAGCAATGCCTCACAAAACACTCTCAGTATGATCTTCTTTTTTTCCTGTTTTACATACAACCAACACTGTCACTTTACACCACTTATACATACATCACTTAATCACTTAATTGTAAATAAACACACTTTGCACAAAATGGAAAAACCCTGGTAGTTTATGAGAGTGAAGTTAAAATACTTTTAGCCATTTAAAGGTAAATTCGCCATTGTAATGACAAGTATAATGAACTAATCGTCTGTTCGGTTAAACTCTTTGGGCTTGTCCTTTGCAAACCTAAAACTCGCTTTCGTTAGAACTTAGTTCGTTTAAATGTAAGGGTATTCCTCGCGATGGCTCGGTACTATGGCCTCAGCAAAACTGACGGAAGACTCCTCTCACCGAAGTAAAGGTACACCCTACTACTACCGTAGACTACTACTAGTACTACAACTACTACAACTATTAGCATCGTCATCGACACAAGCGCAGCATCTACTTTTACTACCTCCTGTACCATTGCAGATGCATTCTGTCTCCGTCTCGCAGCAAACGCAGTATCATATAATCGCAAACTTTCTGTGCACCTTTGTCACGCAAGATGCACCTATATAAGAATGCGCGTATGTAATGGTGAGCTATTTGCACGTGCAGGTTGTTGGTTTGTGTAACGCTGGAACGCGCCGCGTTCTTCGGTCTGAAGGGCCTTAAGGGGACATGGAGGGAGAGCCATAACAGGTTGCTGTCGATCGCACGCATTCTATCGCCTTCTCGCGTGCGTGTTTCCGCGTCCAGTAAAATGTCTACTGCGTGGGCGACCAGCCGGATAGCTGATCCATTAAAGTTGCTATGACTAGACGAAGCGGACTGAGATAGTCAACAACCTTTAAATAAGAAACCAAGTCAGTAAGAGTAACGAAGAAAGCTGCAGTTTTAAAAACTATGAGAATACGCGCGCGAAATATTTATTCGTAGTTTCTTATTATAACGTCTTACGGCACAAGTTTTCAGTGATTACGGTCGATGATCGACGCGCCGGATTGACCAATTTACTAACTTTTTTAGGTTATACTAGTATACATCAGTGCAAATAGTTGCGTGGAAAGTTAAAAGATAGTTATTAAATGAAATATTAAAATGCGTTATTGTGGGTAATTCATCTTTCTGTGTTAGAAATAAGATTCTCGCCATCTTTGTTTCAACATGAACCGATTCATAAATATTAAATGCAAGAATGTATATCAATATTAAATAATCCTTACGAATTTTTTTGAAATTTGATTATTTTATTTATTCGGATGATTTAGAAGGTGTAAGTACTTAAAATAATCCTTATATATATGCTCAAATAACTTTAAACAATATATTTAATGAACAAATATAAACAAATATTAATCAGAATATTAAAAAAATATGTGAAATATGAAAGTTAACATAAGTGGCGTCGTCTAGTTATAAGAAAAACATATTTACAATAACTCACTAAGAATAAGTCAGTAAAATTTGTATATTGTTAAGTAGTTAATGTTAAGTGTTAATAAAGTAACAAATTATTACTTCATTAAAAATAGTAAATAAAAATTGTGTTATTTTTAATATAAGAAAAAAATGTTATTAATAAATTTATGAAAATAATTCTAAATTAAGGAATTTTTGTTAATAACCAAACTTTTTTCCAATTGGAACGTCAATACATCAAACAATACGTCACTTTGTCCCTTCGCATGTTCCGATTCATATTTTAGAACTTAAAATAAGAAAGCAGACGGTATCTGACGATATCCAGCACTTATACAATCAGGTATAACACAACATCTGTAAAACTCAAATATATTATTTATAAAAAAATTATTAATTTTAAACAAAAATTACGTATTTTCTTTTCTGGCATAAAATGTGAATCTGCAATAAAGAATAGAGGTTCTTTATTGAAATATCAAAGCTGACTCATCATGGGGATAAGGGGACAAGTTTATCATAAATGAATTTAATACACACAAGTTTCATCTGAACATTTTTTGATTCGACGACTATACCTTGAAATATTCAAATATCTTCAGAGAAATCTGTTATTTGTATAAATTAAAAACCAAACCAATCCATTCTTAAAATAATTAAGTGATTCGTTTTGCTAATTCATATATTTGATTTAATGCGGTTATATCATCGTATAGTGTTGTTAATCTATGACTGCATACAGCAATCATCTTACAATTTCTTTGCCGGTGAATACAGTACGTGAACGTAGATCACATTTGCCACGGCTACACGTTACCCACAAATGCTACCATTCCGCTACTATAAGCGGCAAAACGATTGCCACAATGAACAACTTCAAAGACAACCGGACAACCCTTTCGGGAGTATGAGGTCTTTGTTCGCGACCTTGCATTAATGTAATTAAAGTGCCTCACAGTTATGTCATTTCCACACATTATGTTGTTCAAAGTAGATTTCTTATATTATTAAAATAATAAAACATTTTATATTTTAAGAAAATATTAAAATATCTATTTTGTATATTTAAAACTATATAAACATTTTCTATATTATATAAAAAAACATCGAATGAGGCAACTTTGTGTATTACGAGTAACTTTGTGCAAAATTGAATTTGGCGCTAAGTCAGTGTTGCTATATACACTGGGCACAAGAAAAAAAAGGCCACCTAGTAGTAGTCAAAAAATGAGCCATTTTCAAACCGACATAACTTTTACAATTTACATCGAAATTCAAAGTTCTTTTTTTTAAATGAAAGGTTGAGATTTCCTCTAAAAGAAGATGTCCAATAAATTTTCAAAAATTTGGTTTTTGTTATGACAAATTAAATGTAAACAAAACAAAATTTTTTGCGGTAAATTTTACTGACTTTGGATGAGTATAGCGAAAAAAATTGCCCCCATAACCCCTCATTTTTTTGCAGTAATCTTAACAT
>JABFPJ010002995.1:0-17549 GCA_022817425.1 Gryon sp. ZL-2020 | reverse complement strand
GTAATCTTGTGCGTGTATGTGTGTGTGTGTGTGTGTGTGTGTGTGAGTGTGTGTGTGTGTGTGCATATATAGTGCATTTGACTGTATGTTTGTGCGTACGACTGTGTGCACCGGTGTAAGTAACACACCCCAAGGCAAATCCATTAAGAATATGAATAAGAATAAGTATACATACGCAAACAGTTACAGCACATAACAGGTCATGAATAAGGATCATTCATTTTCGAACACGTCGAAACATCTGAAAGTAATTGTTATTTATGTCTGATATATATTTTGTAATTATTTGCAAAATGGTGGGCCAAAATTTCTTGTGCAAAAACGTGACAAACATTATTGCAACTCTTTCGGAGCAAACATTTCTTCATTCCAAATATTCAATTTATGTATCCAATGTTTTACAAAATTGTATGCGAAAATGTTTAAATAACTATTAGAAATGGTTTTGTGATAACAGAGTATTGATTATGTCAGTCACATTAATTTTAAGGATAACATTAATATTAACAAACAGTCATATTTTGCAATGAAGAAAAGATGTTAGTGTTGGAAAATCAGTGCGCTATTATGCAAAGAAAAATTGGTTTTATAATTATAGCGCAAGATAACCCTCGAGAACGATTTGAGTTCATTTTAATCATTCAATGAACGCACAATTACTCGGCGCACGTCAAAATAAATCGACGAGTGCCGCGAAATGACGCGTGTCGCTCGGCATCAGCGCTTTCCTTTTTGCATCCGATCAACTGATTGTTCTGATCATAATAACCAATATTCATCAGCCAGCACCAAGTTATCTTATACTTAAATATTTATGTTGGCAAAATTTTGTATTTTATTACAAAAAACGTATTTCTTTTCGAAATTTGCGAATGCTATTTTTTATTAAAATGTTCATAATCTTTAATAAATGGTTTTAACTTTTGTATTCATGGTTTTGAATTAAACCTAATTTCCTTCCTCCCACCCTTTTTAGTTGGTTAAAGTTTATCCCTAACCAAAATTAAGTTGACTAATTTGCAGTTATGGCTAAACCACAAATGATCTAATAAGTTTAATTTGCATGATTTAATTGATCGCGTTAAGTCCAAAAGTTTCGATTTCTCCGAAAAGTCATAAACTTAATTGTAACGAGCAAAACCTCTTACGGTAGTGCCCAATGAACAATTATATGGACGTAGTAATTTACTTGATGCTTATCATTGGAAATAAAAAAAAAAGCCTGCGGTGAAATTGTTATGCATATAATCTCACGTGTCCTGCATGTTCATACAACAATATAATCACTGTTTTCATCTGAGAAAACACCAGCCAACCAGCGTCGGCGAAAAAAAATGGAAAGAAGAGAGCGAGGAGAGCAAAAGAGAGAGAGAGAGAACAAGACGAGGTAGCTTCAATTATACAGTAACATTAAAATCAACTTTTAATTTGTAAATTAATTCAATAACAAACTGCAAAATGAATTTGCACTGTGTTGCAATACGAGATAGTATAATACGTATGATATAGTACAATTTTTACTATTCATCATGTAAATTTTATTTTCTTTTACAGTGACAATATAAATTATTACTCGGTAGCGCAATAAATCTTGCAGACCATTATAATCTGGTTTTTTCTAAAGTTATCCCAACAAAGAGCTGTGAAGTTGAATAAATAGATAAGAAAGAAGTTTACTGTCGATTAGTAGTTTATACATTATGCGAGAAGTCTTTTATTTTTGGAACGCTGTTTGAAAGAACTAAAATTCATTTTTGAATAGTGACTAATTTTGACAAAGTCGTGCGTAATTTAACGCACAGAAAAAAGAGGATAAACATGAACACAAAGTGCCAGTTGTTACGTCCCTTCCACCATGACTGCATCACAAACACTGATCAGGATCGGATTTAACGTTCGAGGACCCTTATAATTCCATTCGCGAGGGGCACGAAGCATTGCAAATGATCATTAGAGATTGTTCCCAGTTTTTATTTTTCATCTCGCGTATAGCCGATTGTGAAACGAATGGCAGTAGATTTTGAAAAAAAAATCAATTCAAATATACACCCCTTTTGGTTGAATGCGTACAGAAAAAAAGGACTGATAACTGACAGAACGAACGCTTGAGTTGAAATTGTTCGTGGAACTAACTTTTGAAAATTACGATCAATATTTATTAGGATGAATGTCGAGCGAAATGAATTTATAAATACTTAATCATTTAAATGTAAAGTAGTAATGGTTCTTTTATTGTGATATAAAAAATGGACGTGCTTCAAAAGTTGTATTAATAGCTATTTGAATAATTGGCTTGCAGTGTTTAAATGTTTTATGAATTTGAGGATTAAGTGTAATGTTAATTAATAAAAAGTTTTGTTTGAGTCGTATATAAAATTAATGCCATAGTTCTATTTAACTGTTAAAAAGCGAATGAATGAATTGCAACAAAAAATAATTCTCATTTGTCACATTCTTCATTTGAAACAATTAAAATGACATAGAACTCAAATTTCAGTTAAACGAGAAGCTTTAAAAATTTGATCCATAGACTATCAATCGTCAAACTTGGCAACGCTGTTTATACTTTAGATTGGGCACAGTGAGATGAAAAATGATCGTGCTGAATCACGTGAACCAATCATCGGTAGACTGAAATTAAAATTTTGTAATTATATTTACGCTGTTAATTCGGTTGTTTAAGTAAAGTATGAATAACGATTGGAGTCTTGATTTATAATTCCCACAAATGACTCAAATTCATCAAGTATAACAAAGGATATTCCTCTAAAATGAAACAAAAAATAAAAAATCGATTTTCTATTAAAACATCCACTGAAAAAATTGGTCTCAATTTGTCTCTAAACAGTACAATTGAGATAGAATCAAAATGAAAAAGTAATTCTGTTTCTCAATTACTGTATTATCTAATCTCCGAGTTTCGACTTAGAAGCGTTCTATTCTAGCGAAGTCCGTCCCTGATCTCGATGATCGAATTTTATGGCAAACGCTTCTTGCCTTCGGCGGTGTTTGCGGGACACCCGTTATACAAATTAAGCAGTGCCCCTCTCGCGCGTCTAAGCAAAAAGAAAGCGCCAAAAATGAAAAATGAAAATTTTGTACGCTAACCCGACGTCACATGCAAGTCTTCTCTGTGTCTGTACTTGCACACACACACTCAAACCCAACCAACACACATACACCCATACGCACAAACGTGACTATGTATGCGTGAGTGGGTGTTTTTTGTGTCCCATCCGCGCGAGAAACCCCGGCCGTTCTCCGCCGGGTCTCCCTACCCTGAGTTATATACCCCGCCCGGCACACAGCCGGCAGAGTTCAGCGGAATATTCCATGGATGAGTTTTGCCGTCCTTCTCTGGCTTATAGACTCCAACAATCTGTCCTTGTCTTGCTCATAGTCTGTGTACGTGCAAGCTCGCACGTAACGTATGTCTGTGTATGTGCTGTACACACATGCGTGTTCTCCCCACTATCTGTTCCCCTCTGTCCCTTTTTTCCTTCTACCACCACCACACGAGAGAAGCCGCTGCTCTCTATTGCACGGCTACTGTGCATTAGGGATGGGCACTTTCGAACAAACATCGATGTTTTGGGATAATCGATCTATCGCACCTCTTTTCATCTCAATTGCTTTTGTTGCAGTCATTTTTAAACGCTTCAACTTTTTGATTAAAGAAGAGAAATTTGATTGGGCCGTATAAATAGGAGTCAATTTTGGTTTAATGTTACAAAATGAAAATATATGACTTTTTATTGAAATGCCTTTTTTTATATTCAAAAATGAAAAAGGATCCTTTTTTTGAGAACTTTTTTCAATGGTTTTAATTGTACAACAAAATAAATTTAAATTTTTTCGGCTATTTTTTAGATTGAAATTCGAAACAATTTTAAGAATGAAAAATGGAATATTCTGCGGTCTCTGAAACATAAATGAGACATGTTCCTAAGTTGTCCTTCAACTCTTTTCCCTTATGCAGAAACGAAATTACCTTCGGAAGCGGGCGGTTCATGTTAGCAAGATTTTGGTGCGAATTATTTAACGACGAGTTGTAATCGGGGTTGAACGAAATGAGTTTGAAAATGGATTTTAATGCGAAAGTTGTTATGTGCTTGAAAAGCGTTTTTATAGGCAATGCTTTTTAGACGGCTCGACCGAGGGAACGCTAAGTGCTTTATTAGTATGCAAATGATGGGGAAAGTTACACAAAAAAAGAGTTGCTTGCAATTGAACATTTTTGTACTTTGCATTGTTTTGAGGGCTAATTTTCAAGCGCATTAGGCACCATTTGTTCCCTTATATAAAATAAGAAAAAATGCAATGGATTTTTGCAAGTTTAAAGTTTCATTCATATTCGTTGATTGTTGTAACTTTACTAAATATAATGTTCAATCAATTTTCATATAAAATTTCAATGTGTCATTTTTTGTCCAATTCTTTGCATTTTTATTTGTCCGTTACATTGTCAAAGAATCCATAGAAAGAACTTTCAAGGACACGTAAAATGCAAGCAATAAAAATATAATAAACGTATTTTTCCCCCACGACGAGAACTTTTTCTATTATAAAGAAAATCGATGGTGTTTAGAAATTATAAATAAATTTCTTCTGTCTAACATCAGATAATTATAAATATAGCGTCATTTTATTCTAAATTAAATAATTATTAATTCAGTCTTATTGATTTGGTAATGAATAAAACATTTTATAGATTGATGGATGGTTTTTGATAAAAAAAGGATATATATTTTGAAGAGACGATGTACTTATGAATAGTTAAGTGTATATATAAATGAGTGAAACTTTTATAATAAAAAAGGTTGAATGTTCATTCGAATATTATAATCGAAAGCATTTTTTTCTTTTTTGATGCTGCATATACGACAGCACTTTTCTATCCCACATCATTTATATATTATTTATCAGCAAAACAGAGACAGAACGTCACTAAACTATATATTATCTTGACTCCATAGAGAAAACTCGCTGTTCCGTTATTTTGATATTCGTATAAATGTTATATTTTTGCACGTGTGTACATATCTGTGTCTGCGTTTACAATTTATTGTGATATATCATAGGGTATATTAAATTTTATACTTCTGCCGTTGTATATATTATTCGCAGTATTAAACTGTAAAACAAAATTATGACGCGAGTAAATTATGTGAAAATTAACAAAGTCAAATGTTTATTATTGTTACGAACAAACGTAAACGCTTACTCTGCTTTAAATATTCGTAACTGTACTGTAATAATATAGAAAATTCAATTCCATTGGTGCGGATTAACTTGGAAAATGATAAATGCAGTCTTGTATAAACAATTTTAATTTTGTATTAAAAACAGACACGATAGATATATGTACATAAATGTATTAATTGAGCGAATTTATCCAAAAAAGTAAACAAATTTGGCAATAAATTTGCAAAGGTTTTATACTAACTCATATGCGAAGTACGATTAATGCAAATGTGATGCAGATTTTTCGGGAAATTCAAACAAAAATTTGCTCTCTATAGATTTGCATCGAGTTTTCACAGCTGCTGCTTATCGGAAATTTTCACGTAAAATATATAAATACATTTTCGTTTATATATATATACGAAAAAAAAATATATATGTAGATATATAGAACATAGCAATGCAACGATACTGCATACAAATTTGTTATAAAAATATATAAAATGGTTACGCTAAAAATGTTGACAAGCGAAAAATCCTGAAAAGATATACTCTGTGTCAAATATTTTTTTTTTTTTTTTAATAAAAAGAATTTTATAATTTAATACTATTTTTCATTTAAACTCAATTGATGTGTTGACAATACACGAGTGACTTATAAAAAAAAGTAACCATGACATTTGTGATGAGAGAACAATAAAAAAACTTAATTAATTGAATAAAAGAAAGGAAAAATAAATGAAAATAAAGTTTAATATTTGACTTTTATCTTATTGAACGAAACAATGCATAATAACATTAAATTTAATTGTTTGAAGAGAAATATTGCGGATTTCACTAAATCATTTTCTGGGAGAACATGTAATGAAAAAGAGAAAATAATATATCTGAGAGCTGTAAAAATATTCATTTCAGGTATGATTTGTTCACTTAGACATTAATGCGAGTGTGTAATCATACTTGTTCTGCGGTTCAAGTGTTTGGAAAAGCCGAGCTCTCGTTACATGACAATCGCATTGTATGCACGTTGAATCAAGGCGTTCCAACAATGAAACCGTGATGACACAAATCTCGGTACCAGAGTCTAAATCCGACATTGTTTAATGGCATAAAACAATATTCCATTAACGTTAAAAAAAATTCTGACGAACATTATGATACAATAGTCTGACGAGCAATTTCTTTCAAAATAATCACACGATGTACGTCACCGTATGAATATGATAATAAATTGTACTTTTATTAAAACCAAATATTGAAATTAAATACATAGACGGCAAATGACATATTTCTTATGTTCAAATAGAAAAGTTAAAGTCATGATTTTGTGTACAAATGTTTAACTTTGTTCAAGTTAAAACACAAAAAAAACTAAGATCCGAAACGAAAAACTCATAATCTAAAAGCAGATTAGAAACTAAGCTTAGATAAATTAGGTTTGCTGCTATAGCAAATGATTCCATGAAATAATTTGCGGGAAACAAACTAATGCATTTCAATAGCGATTATCATAACGTTGTGAGTTCCAAGTGATTGCTACGAATAATGCAGTTACGCTTCATTCTAGTGTTTTATACAGAAAATTGATCGGTAATTTTTTGTTCAAGTGGTGCATAATGACACAGAAATTAGTTGCTCGATTATTGCATAAGATCGTGACTTTGAAAAATGGAAGCAACAGAGAAAAGGAGTGAAAAAGTATCTTCGGACCAAAGGCTATTTCAAGTTGTCAGTCTTTCTTTTGTTTACGACTGTTAAATACTGCCTTTAAATATATACGTCGCGCGATTGTTTCGGAGGAAATAAGAAGGGAGTCGAGGAATAAGGACGAGCGTAACCTGCTCTGGGCAAAGGGGACGGCAGATACGAGAAGGAGATGTTGCGCGTCTGGATACTAAAGTGTAAGATAGAGTAAGCTGATAGAGATGGGAGGAAAGGAAGAAAAAAAAACGATCAAGATGGAGGAGGGTGAGGTGAGAACAACAAGATAACCAAGAGTTTGATGGAAGAAGGAGCCTCGGCGTCGCGGATGCAGCTCGTGTTTAAGTCTGCTTTAAGGCGAGCGTAAATATTTTGTAGAAATTCAAATGAGGATTATGTTGTGGTTGCACTGAAGAAGATCCTGCTGAGATTATTGGCAAAAGCTCACAGATTCTGCACTGCCATCTTCACCCGAATTCAGCATTATTCTGGATCTGCAAATTGCTACTTTATACTTTCACATCAAAATACTGAATAATTTGTTGTGAGTATTGTTGTCGGGGTTTTTTTCTTACTACAAAGCATGTCTTCATTTTACTTTTCTCCGACAAAAATTTGCGTCTGAAACCATGTATACAACCAAACAAATAAGGAATAAAAAGAATTCACAAATCCAATCAATCTGCTCATCCTTATCACTTTTTCTTCAACACTTTCTCCATCTCTCGTCAGCAATTCACTTATTCTTCGACGATCTCTTTATTGACCGTGAGTAACATAAAAGTTATTCATTTCGATAGTACTTCCGGTTATGAATTATACCACAAAAACACGCAACTCCGTGACACACAATATACAAATTTGCTGCAAATTCGCAAAGCAACAAAATTCAGCGGAAAAATCAGTTGCAATTTATGATAAACAATGTGCAACAATAAAAAGGTTTTTCGAGGTGCATTAATATCTAAACCGCCAGGTGAAATTTGAATTTCAGATATGCGAAGCATTGAAACAACCACGAGATTTGAGCTCGATTTGCAGTTGCGGTACGCAGAAAAATAAAAACAATGCTCCAAGTTACACTGCCGACATTGATCTGCTCTTTCTCTCTTTCTCTCTCTCTTTCTCTTTCTCTTCCATGAATAATATTATTTGAAGTTTATGATAATTCCGCGTGACTCTCCTATAATCATTCGCTCATGCTGTACAACGTTAAACAAATTCGATGATGCGCATGCCAAGTGTATATTATTAACACCTTTATTTTTGTAACAGGTTCTTCACCTTTTACACGTTATATTCATATGTGCCAAAATATGTTACATTTATAAATAGAAAACCAGTTTCGAAACAGTACATCAAAATGTTCCCCTGGAGAGAGCCGGCCGGGCAGGCAAAAAGCAAGAAGAACAAAACGAAGAAGAATAAGAAGAAGCAATAAGAAACAAGGCAAAAAGATAAGAGAGGATCTTGAGAGCCTCCGAGGAAAGAAATCGCGAGGGCCAAATTTAACGAGCACATCGATCGCCAGCAACATTGCATTAAACATGGAATATTCATTGCATATTTTTTAGCGCTGATACCGCCATATGTATATCGTCAATTCGTTCCTCTCTGCCCCTCCCCTCTTCTTCTCTCACCACTACCAATACTTCTCGCGCTTATTTCGAGTTTCAACTATGCTTGATATACTACTTGGCACTTGAGCCAACTGCCCGTGCCAAAGCTGTCATTGAACAACACGATGGACGGTTTTTCCACATTATGTTAAATTATACACTTCTTCAGGGAACTTTTCTTTTTGACTTTTTTTTTATTTTTTGAAATTCCTGTTTGACTCTTTGATTCCATCGCGAACTACTGAATCTGTATTTGTGAATAAAAGAAGCGACAGAAATAATAAAATTGAAATTAAAAGAGCAAAAAGTAACGGCGAGAAGAATCTGAAGGAATCATTCAATGCGAGCCAAAAATTATTCAACATTTTTAGAAACGTTTATTGTTATGTAGAATAGAACAAACTGATAAACATTCATATCAGGAAATAGATTATTTTAGCATATGTTAAATAGTCATGTTGTGTCGAACATATTTAATTTTGTTCATCTGTTATTTATCTCAGTTCTATTTTATGTTATTATTTAAGAACGAAGTGGTAAATATTTGTCGAGAAATGTTATTTAAAGGTGTTTAGAAACTAATGTAATTTGAAAATCAATGTCTAATATGAATAAAATGCAATAAAGACTCTGCGATCGATCCAAAATAAAGAAGTATAATATTTTTTGTGGAGAATTGTAATTGCACGAACTAGGCAGGTTTATTCGATCGGTTTGTTGTACGATTGCAAGGATGTGACATGATTATTAATATAAAGAGATTTCGTGTCACAGAACACGACTTGGTCATCCGAGGTGCAGACTGCACGTGAAATCGCTTCGTTCAAGCTAATCAATAATACAACATCCGCCAATGAATACTAATTTGCAATCGCCTTTTGCAGTATGTTACTGTTGAATAATTAAAATTCGATAACCGTATTTTAATTATTCAACAAATTATGCATCGATGAAATTCGCATGCAAATTTTATTTGCCATTAGCGCGTTTCATTGTCATTTGCAGCCGTCAGATCGTCTTTTAATTGTTCCATTTCAGCAAAGAAATATTCACATTCAACAAAATGTCCAATTCTCTTACGACGGATTGATTAAATTCAATATTTAACACGACAGATTTCAACTTATCTTAAAATATACGCGGAAATCAATTAGACAATTTCAAAGACAATCTCGAGCAAATGTAGATCGTATATTTGAACTTAATTTCAAATTGTTCATTTATATTTCTTTTTTAACTTTCAAATTCATTTCGATTATGTGCACGTAAGCTTTGAGTTGAACAAACTGTCTCCTAATTTTCTCCCGGTGAAACTTTACTTAACGAAATTATCTATCGCGTGATAATGTTCGTTTACTCAGGTCAAGTTAATGTGTCTTTGAATTTTTGCCGATAACGGTATCACGTAACTGCTTTATTTCCCCCGTGTTTTTCTCCGAACAAAGCATAAGAACAACATTTTCACCAATTGCAAAATTAATTAACTGTTCGTCATGATCTTTAATGCAATTTTCGAAAAATAAAAAAATTTAATCTTTTTTTTTTCCTTTTTATTTTTATTTATTTATTTTTTATTTTTTTGTTTTTTCTTTTTTGAATGAGTAACTTAGGGTCGCGTGATAAGTACAATTTAAGGAATGGCCGTCTATAATTAAAGTGGCGTGAGACACTTTTGCATATGCATAACGATGCAAAAGCACGACCAACGCGAGCTTCTTGAATACACACGTGACAAATGGCAATGCGATTGAAAAAAGGAATAGACAAGTCGAAGACATTATTCCACGTGCTTTCCAGAATTAAACATGTATAATATATGCAGCAAACTTTCCTCCGACTGAATTTTTGTTTTAATATAATCAAATTTATACAGCAGAGAACTTGAGTTAGATCCATAATTTTGGTTTTAGTTTGTCAATGCTCTAAATTAAAGTAACCACTTCGAATTCCAATCAGGACCTGCCTTAAGAAACAAATTCAATAGAATCTTGTTAGTTATGTTTGATTCAAATTGTATTCATTTATTAAATTACCTAATAAGTCACTAAATTCAACTCAAAAATCGGATATTACAAAACAGGATTTCAAAATCCGGATCACATTTAAATTTCTATCAGAATCTAAATTTCATACATTAATATCAATTTTCTGAGTACACACACATGTCACAAAGAACAAATATCGTTAAGGCGATTCTTCAGTTGAATTCAAGGCTTCTTTCTTCTTCTAATGGAGTCATCATTAGCTCTATCCTTGTTGCTCTTATACAGCTAAAGAATCAGCTAAAGTCCGCAATGCTTTGGAATAAAAAATTGGATATTAGCATGCTAGCTGGTAAAAGTGTCGCGTTTGAAGCTCATATCTCGCTGGCAAATACATCATTTTTATCACGAATGTCGAGCGCGTGGTTAATCTAAAGTTTGAATAAATATATTATCTGGGATGTTGACTTAGGTCGGGCAAATTGACGATTATCTTGCAATAAATGCAGTACAACAACTGACTGTGGTTTGAAATAAGTTGTCGGTCATCGTTCTCGGCAAGGCTCAGGCGTTATCGCAAAAATCTCCATTATATGCGATTGATTAATGTCATTTGATGGTACGATGTGAACGCACGCTCGGCAATCGAGCGCGGTTGCGTTAATCGTATCAAGGTTATATAATCGCAGCGAAAACAAGGCTTGAAAAATCGAAACTCATGTGTTATGGTCGAACGAGTAGCGTTATAAAAATGAAATTGGTAATGGCATGATAAGACAATGTGCATTAGAATCATTGTTGTCTGCCACGACTCGAATATTGTTAGCAGTGCGAGTTTACTCGGAAGTTGTTTTATCCACTGACCCGAGTACAGTAGCGTAACAAGACTTTTTTATCGTGTGTTTTATACTTCGTTACATCTTTCTGATAATACATCTGTTGTTTTGATTGCAGGTGAATTGATTTCACAAATTTGCTCATTTTAATGCTTTGTTATAATACAAAATTACGCAACAAAAGATAATTCAAAAGCCATAAAATAAGCAATCTATTTGAAATTTAAGGAGGTTGGGGCATAAACTAATGTAACGATAAAAATTTGTTAAAGAAAATATTACTTGTTCAAAAAGATAAAATAAAACGCTGTACAAAATTTCAAAAAGATCATTTCATTGGTTTTTAAGCAAAAAATTGTTAAAACTCAGAAGAATATACATTGAGTCTTATGGGAATTTTGCAATTTTGATGATTTAGAATATGATCCCACGTTCGGGATTGCTTGAAATTCTAATATGTCTAAATAAAACTCATACAGAATGAGTGTGCAGAATTTCAAAGGAATTATCTCATTGGATCTAATGTAACTAAATTTTATTAAAAACATCACAATGAAAATTCCAACAAAAAGGCAATGTTTCATTTGCAATTACTAGAAAATAAGTTAAAAGTAAATATTACTTTACATCAAAAATTAAAGAATACATATTTTGTTTAACTCATTTATTTATAGTTTTTGAAGGAGTAGTTTTAGTCTTTATGTTCTATCTTTTTTGTACGACAATATTGTGCCTTAACCTCCTTAAATCAGCTTTTTCATATAAAAAAAATATTACTTTATGTATATCCATTCTGAACATTTAATATTATCATGAAGTTAGCTGTGAAGATTATGCGCGCGCAACTATTTTGTCGTGCAGGAAGGTTAAATTAAAAAGATTAGATTAACATATAATTATAATTAAAAATATATAACATAAAAATTATGATATCATATCTCAATAATTATAATCTGAAAGTTTAAATACCGTCGAAGAAAAAATCACAAAGTTAGTAAGATGAAACACTAGCGATGCATTTGATCAATCTATGTTATGTATTGGAGCAACCACGTATCTTGGAATTAAGCCAAAAATTGCAAAGTTATAGTTCACAGTTGGAAGAATAGTTATTTTCACTCTGACGCAAAATCACCGCAAACAGTAGTCTTGTTGTTTTTCTTTTGAGTTATAGTTGTCGTTCTTAAAAAAAAGACAGTTGACATTATTAAGTATTTAAACAATCAATAAATAATCATCTATAAAGTATAAATAATTGCTTATATATATTAAACAATACGTTAATTCTCTTATTTTTTGCTTATAAATATATTTCAATAATATTTACGAGTGCAGCTATATACTGAAGTCACAGTGGGTCAATTTATAACCAGAGCATTAATAGTTGGATATTGACTTCCCCTCACCATCGCGAATGATGCTAATAAATCTTTTTTCAATGTTAAGCTCATTTAATGAAAGCAAGGAAAAAACAAATTTACGACAATTAATGTACTCATAATATATACATATATAAGAATTAATAATATATATCAATTTACCATGTTTTTAATTGCTGTTGCACACGGGTATTATCGTAGACTTAAAAACACCTGTAACAAAAAGTATGATACAGTTACTTTATAGTACTTATGATGAAAACAATTTTACGATATAAATAACATCAATTTTTAGCAACGTTTTACTTTCAAACGCATGAGAATGTGGATAGCATTTGCTTATTTTAATTAGCAAAGCAATAAATCAACTTACACACATAAGTTTTCAATTATTATTTTGAGTAATTTCGAAGCGCAACAAGAGTAGCTGACATTTGTTTATTTGAATAGAATCAAAAATAGTTTTACGTATACAAAGTTAACATATTCCAAATATCCTCTGACGTAAGGCAATAAATGTCAAATTAAACGTGCAACGAATAACTTTAAGCAACAAATGCAATTAGATCCATGACCCAACACAATATCAGTACAAAACACTGATACAATTATATACTTCTGTTATTGCAGATGTTTTAAATATAAACAATAAAAAATCTTATCTTAACTTTTCGCTTGCAAAACATTCAAAATTATCAACCTGAAATGAAATATATAGTTATTACGAAACTTATATATAATCTCATTTGACAAAATATTATTTATATTTACGATATATTTATTTGTCAAAACATAACAACTTCATAAACATATCAAGTTGACGGATAATCATTATGTAATATTTTTCATTTTTAAATCTGATGTAAAATCAGTTATTTATTTATCATCAAATCTTCTTATAATTTTGTTATTTTGCTGTGAAAAAGTAACTTGTTTTTTAATTCTTGCATTAAGTCCACTATCTCTGTCTTTATTTGCTCACTGATATGAGTAGAAAAGAACACAAATAGCGAACTCTTTGCAGGTTCTACTGTATTTCTTATCAAAAAGTTATTACCATTCACGAAATGTACTGCTTTTTAGAGACTTCAAGTTTCCCCAATATACTGTTTTATGTCAGTTTAATGTTGCACATAAATATGCTTCTAACGTTTTTTGGTCACTAAAAACGGGTATAAATATGAAAGTGTAATTTTTCAAATTGATCACACACCCCATTATTAGCATTATGCGGATATGCATCATGTAAAGGATGACGGTCGAATTTCAAACATCATATTGTCGTGAAATAGGTCGATTGGCTACACAACTTTTAAACTATTTTGAGTAAATGTATACGCGCATGTCTGTAGATGATGTATACAAATTGAACTGTCAATTTGTTCGGCTAACACTAATAATGGTGCTTGACACATTTTAAAAATAAACATCTTCATACTTATTTATTTATATACAATTTTAACATTTGATATTTTATTATAATAATTAAATTAAAACTACGATTACAAAAAGTATATAATTTTTTTAGTTTGTTTTGCCTTAAATGTTGAGCATTTTGAATGTGAAAAAAGCTAAAACTTTATGAATATTTAGTTACCGGAAAATGTTGTTAAGGTACTATCATAATTTGAAAGAAAACTGATAGCTCTTTATTAGTAAACCGATCAATCTTACCCGCCGCCTCAACTCTTAATACCTTTGTTGCTAAGCGTTAAAACTCTGACGACTTTGATGTTTTCAACTATATTTTTCTTTTGTCATCTTATAATAACTTCATGATTTAACAATGTATAATAAAATGTCAATTTTTTTATTCTTTTGAATATAATAAAAATAAATTATTGTAATATTTATAAATATATATTTGTATATAATTATTTGTACACACAATTATAATTATATACATTTATTTCCTTCCATTTTCTACCTTTAAATTTAACTGAATACGAAGATTATTATATATAATAATAAAATCAGTGAATTTCTACAAACATATAGATAAGAATAGATATAAATTAGAAAAACTACTCTTCAACTTTTACTTTTAGATAAAACTAGATTCTATTTATAACATAAGTATACACATAGGTTAAGATTTGTTAATCTATAATAGAGTTTTGTGTTGAGATGCGAAAACCATATTCAAAAGTCACTGTCGTATTTTAATAGAACAATTTCTACGTGACTGTAGCATGACATTTTTATTTCGCATTTAAAAGTCGTCAACGTCATCTAGCGGTGAAATAATTAAGCAAAAGGTAAGTTACTCAATTGATTTAGAAGAATGCAGCAATCTGTTCTTAAAAATTGTCGATAAAGAAGGTATTTCAAACTAAGTTATCGACGTATGTTAAATTGTAAATCTATATTTTTCGTTGATAATTTACCTACATGCAGTTAACCATGCATTGGTATAAAATGTGTGAGTAGATTTCAGTTTTATCATAACATTATATTATGAATGCTATGATAAATCAAATGCACGATAATTATTTTTAATAACAAACATTTACATTTATGAATTATTATTGATTAATAAAATATCATATTATTTGTTAAATAATATTATAAACAATTTCTTCATATAAAAACATTTTATAATGTACTTAATGTATATTAAATATTCATTTTAATAATTGATTTGAATGATTTATAATTATATAATTATTACTATTATATCAATGTAATCATCTAAGTTTACTCAAATAAAATCTTTGAAAATATACAAAACATATTAATTTTGCAATAATAGCTTAATCATTTCTTCCATATTGTTATATTTCTTAAAACAAATTTAAATTTATTGTTATCTGTAACTTTAATTTAAATTTTAAAAATAAAACAGCTTTAATTTAAAATTTGTTCATTCAATTCATTGTTAACTGCATTGTTGAATTCAAGTTCAAATGATATATAGTGCTCGTGAGAAAATCGAATGTATTGGAAGCGGCTGTTCATCTTAACATCGTAAACTTGATCCCTGCAATGAAATACGCAGAGACTGCAGACGCGCGCGTGGGGGGCGTTACTCGATCTGAAACGAGCAGAGCCTTGCACGGCGCACCTGCTGTCCCTCGGTTCTTTGCCCCTATAATACCCTTTTCCGCCGTCTGGCCAACCAAAACAAAACGCATCTCGCCACATGTCGTATCATTACTCATTGTTCCAAATGCAAAAATTACCTCTTGATTCCAAAATCTCACAAAAAATCCCATTTTTTGCCAAAATAATGCTAATTTTACTCCATTTTTGTTAGCATTTTTTAATATTTTCATTTCATTTGTTTAATCTTTTTTTGTATATCTGCGTCAATTGAATATTGATAATCGTGATCCAATATCAAAATTAAATGTCATGTTGCAGTTGAGCTTTTTTTTCATTGAGTATCGACATTGGAATGCTAGGAATGCGCGACCGACGCGCGGAATTCCTCAGATAGTTGCAATGCAAGCTTTTTCTTCTATCCCTGTCGCAGATTTCCGTTCCTTTTTATCATTGCATCCTTCGATATCAGTGAAAGAAATACACAATTCCGTTTGTTTTTCTTTTCAAAATAATATTAACCCCATCCGGCCTTATTTTTTTTTCTTTGTTTTTTATAAACAAAAACAATTTTATTAACACTGATGCACAAAAGCACATTCTTCACCAAATCACTGATTTTGCCCAAACAAACACTACAACTTTGCGCGGGATTATTTTCGTGGGTGACGAACAATAACGACCGCATGTTCGTCCAAAAATGAGCAAATTCCATCACAATAACTTGATTTACGTTTACTCGTTTGTTTGAAGTTTCACATAACACTGAAGGAAGTTAAAAAAGTGGCGTTTTTCACGCGAATAGCCGTCGCGTTCTGAATGAATGTAACGCGTGCACTTTGCTCGTGAAGAAAATATGCACATTCCCGCGAAACTGAGCTACGCTTGCGCCGCTTGCGCGCGCGATGCACTTTGCGTGGCGCGAAGTTCGCCGCGCGCCAACACTGACTTCATTTTAATAACACGCTGCGCGCGCAAATGTTTATTTGGACAGTATGATGCAGATATGCCTGGTCTTTTTGCGTCTTTGTTTAACTTATTATTTGAAACCAATTTAAATAAAAACGTAACATATTGAAAAGATCAGATATATCTGCATTATACTGCAAGGATCGGCCCTATACTATGCCCTTAACCGAATTATATATAGTTCCATCCGTTCCCATAGTAACCAAGACGTTGTAGATGTCGCTAGAGTCGAAGTGGCCGGTGCATTTTTCGGCATTATAAACAAAGGAAGTATATATATTATTATCGATCAAACGAACTTACCTGTAAATGATGGTGATCTCCTGTCAAAACGGAGCAAGGGCTTAATATTTACATTAGGCACAGTTTAAAAATACAATGCATTTTTGACAGAAATCACTAAAACATGAAAAACTTTGATTTTCCTAGATAAATTTCAAAACTTAAGTAAACTCCGTGAATCGTGTAATAATAGAAGAATTCATGATTTTCACTTGAATAATCAATTCATTTTGTAGTTAAATGAATATAACAATAAAATTAATTTCAAACTTTGCAAAATCTTTTTGTTAATTAAAGGAATGTTTTTATGTTCAATAGACTTTCTATAAAATTTTGTAATTTGCCCAAAAACTTGCCTAGACGTTTAACCCTTTCAATACCAAATTATTTTCAATAAAAATGAAAAGATTATTATAAAGTCCTATACTAATTCAATATTTTCAATGAAAAATTTACATTTTCTATAGATGTATTATTGATTGATCATATAAAAGTCAGCGCAAACATTTTAAGTGCAACTTTTATTTGAAAAATAAAGAATACTTTGTAAAATAC
>JABFPJ010002994.1:0-12239 GCA_022817425.1 Gryon sp. ZL-2020 | reverse complement strand
ATAGAGCTTTTGATGAAGCTACAAAATATTCCCTGGAGAGAAAAGCTTTCAATAAATCACTGATAGAACATCAGGCGGTGGCATTTATGCTTGCCGATATGGCGATTGGTATCGAAACTTCCAGATTAGTTTCGATGAAATCAGCTTTGGCAATTGATAGAAAAGACCCAATGGGAACGTATCTTGCTAGCATGGCTAAATGCTATTCAGCTGATGTGGCTAATAAATGCGCCACCGATGCAGTACAGGTAGGAAATTGATTATCTATATTAATCTATATTAATATTAATTAGAGTTCAATTAGTTATATCAATAATTGGTTCTTAATGATTATTACTCATGTACAAACGATGAAATGATTAGTTTTAGTTTTACAAATTAGTCAAAATAATGAAAAAAAATAAAATTGTAGATCTTTGGAGGTGCTGGATTCAATACAGAGTACCCCGTAGAAAAGTTGATGAGAGATGCAAAGATCTTTCAAATTTACGAAGGAACTTCGCAAATTCAACGACTTATTATTTCGCGTTTCATTTCAGCGGCCGCGAAGCAAAAGAGTGGTTAATATTATTTGATATATTATCATTCATTAATATATGAAGAGTGTTTAGTCATATAAAAAGCCATTAATGTTAATATTGATATATATTTTATCCAAATGCTTATATCATCAGACTTAAAGAATATTTCATTAAATTAAACAAAATGAAAATAAACATTAACATTCTTCATATATACATATTTTATACATACTCCTACAAATATTTTTATATGAACTTTATAGTGTAATTAACAAAAATAAGGAGTATTTCTATAAGATTATTGAATAATATAAGATAAATATCATTTTTATATTACAATGCAAAAATATAAATATGTATACTGATTTTTTCTTAAAAATTGTGTATCAACTACATAATTTATTTTGCATTAAACACAAAAGACTGTATGCTGTGTAACTAATGAATGTATATTTTATGAGTGTATTTTTAATAAAATATTTTATATTTCATGTATATCATTTTATTAAAAATATTTGCATTTTTCTTTTACAACTTTATGATATGAAAGAAATTTCAAAAATAATATATTTGTATATCATTTATTGAATTTATTTGAAAAGTAACTTTTATGTATTTAGTAGCCAAAATCTATTCGAAAATCATAATCACAGTTCAGCGAGCAGATTTCTTTAGCTTAACGCTTAATTAATTTCAGATGTTGAGTTAGTAAAGTCAGCGGAAATCAAACTAAGAGAAAAACGAGTTTTAGAAAAAAATACATTTGGAAAGAAGTTCGGCCGGGTGTTTACGTCATTAATAATCTCTTCTTTTTTTCTTCTCTCGTTTCTCCGTAATATATATTTTTTAATTTTCGTTAGAAATAATATCGAGTATGTCATTACATATTTGCAGACACACTGACGCTTGAAAAATATATTTTGTAAAAAAATATTCTGGGTTTTTCTTTAATTCCCTTTTGAAAATTCAAAAGGATTACATTTATTTGCATATAAAACATGATTAATTTATTACAAATTCGGCTAAAATTACGCATAGTTTCTTAAGTAAATAAATCTGACTAAAGTTTTTTATATCACAACTTTTAAGAGAAATTGACTGAATTGAGAATTTATATAGAAAAAATGATTGTGTTATACATAGAAAAAAGGCGTATGTTGACATCTCTTAAAATTATCATTAATAATCAAAAAAGTTTCACGTTTCTACGTTTTTGCTGCTCCTTCTGGTAATGTGATATCAAAAACTATGGGAGGATTGCTTGGTAAGTAATTTAAGTCACACGTGGAGGCATTTATATAAATAATTTTTCCATCTGAAGAGATTCCGTATCCTGCAAAAAATGAGTTATTTAATTAAATTCGTTTAAAACGAAATATCTTTTATCACAAAAATTGCAATACCTTCGTGAATATGACCAAAAACGTGATATTTTGGTTGAACACGATTTTGAACGGTGGTTAAAAGTTCGACGCAACCTGCTCGAACACCGCTGCAACATAAATCCCCATGACCAACGGGTGGTGTATGAGTTACTAAAATATCAGTATCTGAAGGAATCATGTCCCATTTTGACAAACACGGAGCTCCACGTGGAACATTAAATGCCCATTTACAAAACTCTGGCTGCCTTTGAAAATAAAAATAAAAATGTTGAAACATTCATTTACTCACTTTTAAAGATACGTTTATTCATATATGCAGAAGTAATAATTACCACGGAGTACCATAAATTTTTACGCCATAAAGAACAATTTCTTGATCTTCTAAGTATGTGCAGTTGGTTAAATAATCCTTAACATTAGACGTCTGAATGGCTTCAGCCAACGTATCTTTGGACATACCCAAAGTCGGAATGTCGTCTAAAATACTAGTTCCAGTATGCTTATGTCTATCACCTGTAGCTTGAGTACTGAACGGATGTGTAAATGTTGGATCAAAACTTAATTCATGATTGCCTGCAATTACTATTTTATGTTTGTGCGGAAGGTTACCTAAAAATAGAGAAACTCTCATGAAAATTACATTTGTTAATATTTCAAACTAATAGATATTTAAATGTAATACAGAGTATGCAAAAATGAAATCATATTATATGAAGTATAATTTTGTAAAATAAATATTTTAAAATATAATTTTCATACCAATCCAGTTATTAAATTCAATAACTTCTTGAAGGCTTCCACATTTTGTAAAATCTCCGGCATGAATAAACACATCTCCCATAGGAATGTCAAATTTAATAAAAGGAGTGAGAGAATGAGTATCACTCATACATACTATTCGTAGCTGTAAAACATTAAAAATTTAATTATTTATATTATATTAACATAATGAATGAATTATAAATTAATAAACCATTATTACATTTAGCAAAATTTTATATTTTGTTATATAAAACATTTATATTATAACTTACAGAAAATAATTGTTTAAAGCACAGTTATTGCTGAAAATGAAATAATTTACCTTATTGGGCGGAGTTTCGGTTGTAGGAGTTTTTGTATTTATTTTGATAACTTTTTGTTGTTGTGACAATTCTTTCCAAGCAGACGTTGGATTATGTGTCAGCGGATGTATTCCGATTTGCATGTTTTTTAAATAAGGTCAATGCAAATTATTAAAACATTGTAAATTCATTTAATAACAATGCATCAAAATACAATATTTGTCCAACTGCACTTTTTAATCGTGAATAAGTCATTCTTATTTAATAATAAATTAAAATTAATAATTCACTCAAAACAAGTAGTGTTTTTTTTAAGTTGACATATGAATCTTTAAGGTTAGAAACGGCGCGACGTTTCGATTAATCGACAATTCACTTATCGATTTCTTAATGTCAAGTCGGGGATTCAATTAAGTATTTGACAATTATTACTCAATTAAATGAATTTGTAATAAACATTTTCGGATACACACCGAATATGTGAGTGAGATTCTTGTTAAAAACTATATGTATATCGTTTGATATTTCTATTGATAACTTATAAAATATATTTTTGTTATTTTTGAAATTTTAAAATGCTAAAAAATTAAGGGTATAGGTATATTATTAATTAATAGATAAACTATAATATGATGATTATAACTTTAAGATATGATTTTATATATACATTTATACTAATTTAAAAATTAAAAGTTACAGGTTTAAATAAGTTAGCTCAGAAGGAAAATGACCGACACCCGTCTTTCATGAATTGACGACGGCGAAGACGAGCAAAAGGGCATGATCGCCCCATCTGTCGTGATACTTCGAAAACAAAGGTTTCATATCATTTTTTCTTTCACCGTCCAAAGTCCGTACTTAATATGAATTCCGCAAGGAGTCGCATGTCATTTACAACTATCTTTTACAATTAAACTTAATATTGTTTAAGTCGGTATCAAGACGCCCTTTGGATTCTTAATCGATATATCATATCGTCGATTACATTTATTTCAGTTTTTACTTCAGTTATACGTTTATATTTAATTAACACATCATTTTTTAGTTAAAACAATATTGTTTACGTTACTTTCTAATTGTATTTTAACTTTACTTTTTGTGGTGCAATAAAAATAAACTACCAGGAATATGTTTCTCCGTCAGGTATGTATATCGAGATTAACGTTGACTCCAAAATGGGTAAATGACCGAGAGAAAGACGCAGAATATATCTTGAAATTTTTGCTATTAAAAAAGTTTGTATTTTGATAAAGAAATAATAACTTAATACGCATAATAATATAAGGTTTGAAAATGACTTAACAATATTTTTTAAAAATATTTGCATTTAATTGCAATTTAACATATAAAAAGTAATGTGGTAAATAGGCTTTAGTTTGTTTAAAGTCCAGAACTGATAAATAATCGAATTAAAATCATATTACAAACATGAATAAGCATTTTGACCTTTTATTCAGACTTATCATTTAAATTGTTATTTGTTCGTAAAATACTTTAATAATGATAATTTTTTATAATTTATTTCTCATTTTATTAAGATATATTTATTACATTATGAATATATTTTTTTTAATTTTATAATATACTTTTCTATGCAAATATAGTGCTAAAATTATTTTGAATTGTTAATATATGATAATATTCAACGATAGTGGTATCTTAATCACAATCAAAAAATATACAACACATTAACTTATAGTAAAATTTTAGATAAGAAAGTTTGTGTTGTACTTTTGCATTGTAGATATTGAGAAATTATAATTCTAATTTGCCGACTAATATAGATAAAAGAATATAAACAAAGAAATTATTTCATAACTTTAATTAATTAGATTTTTTCAATAAATTAAATCGAATAATTAATAGTATTTATTAAATGCTGACTTAATTAAAAGAACATTTTTTAATAAAATCATTTAAATTATATTTAAATATTTAAAGTACCGTATATTTAAAATATTTTACTTATTTTGTTTTCTTAATTTATTTTCATTTGAAGGTAGTGAATTCAAATGTTCGAAAAGTTGCCTTTAAGTCGTTTTCCAGCCAAGCGGCTAGTGGATACAGTTTTGGTAAGCATTCTAATATTTAAATTTTACTCATGTTTTATATTGTTGCTTTAGTAAATTGTAATTTAAAATGTACTTTTATGATTGCAGAACTCAGTGAATCACAAAGAGACTTACAAGAACTCGCTGAGAAATTCACGCGAGAGGAAATCATTCCAGTTGCTGCGAAATATGACAAAACAGGCGAATATCCCTGGGATATAGTTAAAAAGGCTTGGGAAGTTGGTCTCATGAATACTCATATTCCAAAATCTTGTGGTAATAACTTTGTTATAAAATATCAGCTGTAACATTATAGAAAATACTGTTTCTTTGACATTAATACTTTAATTTTAAATTTCAGGGGGACTGGAATGTGGAATTTTCGATGGATGTTTAATTTCCGAAGCACTTGCATATGGATGTACTGGAATCATGACTGCAGTTGAAACATCAGGACTTGCAGTAAGTTTTTAAAAACTGCCTCTTAAATGCTTATTGAATGTCTTAATACACATTTATAAAAATATTATTATCTGTTTTAGCAAACGCCAGTAATTTTGGCTGGTAACGAGCAACAGCATAAAAAATATCTTGGGAGATTAATAGATGAGCCACTTGTTGCTGTTAGTATAACATATATATTAAATGTTACATAAGTATTTAAAAAATAGTTTTAGTTGTTATCATATATTATATTAGTTAGCAGATAACTGTTTAAAGAAAAAAGAAAGTTTACTTTATATTTAAAAATGAACAATGCATATTATGTTAAAATATTCTTTTATTATTTATTTACAAAAAACAGGCTTATTGTGTTACTGAACCAGGAGCTGGTTCTGATGTTGCTGGTATTAAAACAAAAGCCGAGAAAAAAGGAAACGAATGGGTTTTAAATGGTACCAAAATGTGGATTACAAATGGTGGAGTTGCTAACTGGTAAATTTTTTTTATCATTTTTAAATGTTCTACTATATTAAATTGTTTTTACTATTGTAGTTAATGTATATTTATTATTATTTTTTATTAATTTGGTGTTACATTTTAAACATTTTTTATAGGTATTTTGTCTTGGCAAGATCTAACCCAGATCCAAAAGTTCCAGCCGGCAAAGCTTTTACAGCTTTTATTGTTGATCGTGACACCCCAGGAATTACTGTCGGCAAAAAGGTTAACGATAATTTCATTTTGATATAATTTTATTAAATTTGTAATTTAATTCACTATTATTTGAAAACATGTTGATCAGCTTTTATGCGTTTCGGTAACTTTATACTTAATTTCGCAACTTTCATGTGAATCGTATTATTTACGAGAAAAGTTGAAAGATACATTAAGTTTGTATGAAACATAACTTCGATTTGTTTTAGAATTATGAGTTGGCTAAGAACAAATCATTATAGCATCATACAATTTATATTTTTATGAAAACAAAAGATTACTAAGTACATAAGATTTATGGGAAATGAACTTAATGAAATTTTCTAACAAATAATCAAAATCTAGCATTAGTTATATAATAAATGGAAAACATTTCTAATTTAAGTAATTAAAATGATGAGTTTTTCAGGAACAAAATATGGGTCAAAGAGCATCGGATACTAGAATGATAACATTCGAAGACGTTCGTGTACCCGAGGAAAATGTTTTGCGAAGAGAAGGCGAAGGTTTTAAAATTGCTATGGAAACCTTTGATAAGACTCGACCAATGGTATATATAATTAGAAAATAATAAATTTATTAATATTAATAAAGTATAAGTATTATTATTATTTAAATGAAAAATTATAAATATAAATTTCAATAACATTGATTTTTAAAGGTTGCAACAGGAGCTACAGGTCTTGCTCATAGAGCTTTTGATGAAGCTACAAAATATTCCCTGGAGAGAAAAGCTTTCAATAAATCACTGATAGAACATCAGGCGGTGGCATTTATGCTTGCCGATATGGCGATTGGTATCGAAACTTCCAGATTAGCTTGGATGAAATCAGCCTGGGCAATTGATAGAAAAGACCCAATGGGAACGTATCTTGCTAGCATTGCTAAATGCTATGCAGCTGATGTGGCTAATAAATGCGCCACCGATGCAGTACAGGTAGGATATTAATTATTCATATTAATGGTCATTAGAGTTCAATAAGTTATATCAATAATTGGTTCTTAATGATTATTACTCAAACGATGAAATGATTAGTTTTAGTTTTACAAATTAGTCAAAATAATGAAAAAAATAAAATTGTAGATCTTTGGAGGTGCTGGATTCAATACAGAGTACCCCGTAGAAAAGTTAATGAGAGATGCAAAGATCTATCAAATTTACGAAGGAACTGCGCAAATTCAACGACTTATTATTTCGCGTTTCATTTTAGCGGCCGCGAAGCAAAAGAGTGGTTAATAATATTTGATATATTATCATTCATTGATATATGAAGAGTGTTTAGTCATATAAAAAGTCATTAATATTACTAGTTCTTTGATTAATACTGATTTTATATTTATCATTATTATTGATATATATTTTATTCAAATGCTTATGTAATAAAATTTAAAGAATATTTCATGAAATTAAGCAAAATGAAAATACAAATTAACATTCTTCATATATAAATATTTTATGTATACTTCTACAAATATTTTTATACGAACTTTATAATGTAATTAACAAAAATAAGGAGTATTTCTATAAGATTATTGAATAATATAAGATAAATTTTTATATTACAAAATGCAAAAAATATAAATATGTATATAGATTTTGTCGGAAAAGTTTTTATCAATTGCATAACTTATTTTGCATCAACCACAACAAACTGTATATTGTGTAACTAATAAATGTATATTTTATGAGTGAATTTTTAATAAAATATTTTATATTTCATGTATATCATTTTATTAAAAATATTTGCATTTTTCGTTTACAACTTTATGATATGAAAGAAATTTCAAAAATAATATATTTGTATATTATTTATTGCATTTATTTGAAAAGTAACTTTTATATATTTAGTAGCCAAAATCTATTCGAAAATCATAATCACAGTTCAGCGAGCAGATTTCTTTAGCTTAACGCTTAATTAATTTCAGATGTTGAGTTGGTAAAGTCAGCGGAAATCAAACTAAGAGAAAAACGAGTTTTAGAAAAAAACAGGTGTAAAGAAGTTCGGCCGGGCGTTTACGTCATAAAGGAGATCGGTATTTCCGGACCGACGTGTATATTATCTGCACTCTTACATTTTTAACTTCATACTTTATCACATTTTATTTCAACGGTTTCTCTTCTTTACATATAAACCGCAATGACATAAACCCGAATCTTTATGTGAATAACACAAAATGTTTCATTTTTTTTTATTGAAACATTTTTAATTTAATTAAAATCAAAAGTAATAAATTCATTAGTTTTATAGTCATAAAAAGTACCAACTATAATACTTTTTTATTTTAATATCTTAAAATAATTAATATGAACATTAAAAGACGCCATGATTTTATTTTATGAAAAGAATTGTCGTGTATGGAACAATTTCACTTCTAATTTTCATGAGAACAAAAGTAGTAAATCATTTTGAATTTTACTGTAGTTTCGCTGTTGGTCAAATGATGAAGCCCTTATTACTGCAAATTCCTTTTCTCCGAACAGTCGTAATAGAGTGAAAGTAGCGGGGTCCCATCAAAGAACTTAAAAACACATTTTCGAAATTTTCTTTACAAGAACAAAAAATTCAAAGTACAGAACATCAAGCTGCGAAACAAATGTCATTGTTATTGCGTTAAACAAGAAATGAATATATTTTGGCTTTTCTTAGTTTTCAGATTATTTAACTGCAATATAATAATCATGCTATACATTTTCAAGTATCGATTTCTTAATGACTGAAAGTATTTTTTCTCTTTCAATTAATAACTTCAAAGTCTGTTAAAAGGGGTTTAAGTAAAAAATCAAGTTAAATTGTATTATTTATTGAAAGTGAAAAATAAAGTGAACAAAATAAATGGCTTGCTTTTATATGCGTATATGTAATATACTTCGCACAATATCCGGTACGTAAATTTATTATTAGGAAACGATTTGTTTAACGACTTCAATTATTAGACATTAAAATAATAAATTGGATGCGGGATTGTAATAATAATGTGTACAAATGAGTATCTTTGAAAGTAGGTTGAACTTTATACTGATAAATTAAATTGTCTATATAAATGCTCTACACAAATTTATTGAACAGTTATTATCAACTTATAATTAATGTCTTTTAAGTCACTTTGCACCACTGAAGCGTAAATGCAACATTATTTATTAATTTACTTCTTTTTAAATAATAACTAATTGATAATTTATTGAATTAAGTTACAGTCTTTGATATTTCATGTAAAACAACAGAAATCAATTACTAACTTTTTAATTAACAAAAAATAACAATAAGAATTTTTATTAAATATCTGAAATGGAAATAAGTTGAAAAATGGAGAATAAAATAGTAGAGAAAATATAAAAAAAAGTTCAAAAAGAAAAAAAAAAAAGTTTGTACATAATTTTTATCTTAATTGTATTTGTTTATTTTAGGGATTACTGGTAGATAAATATGAATGAAAGGAAAATGGTTTTCACAAGCAAATCTGGAAAGGTAAATAAAACCGATAATGAGATTCACGTTTATTTGTCTTTCTCGAGCTGCATAGGTCACCTGCAACAATCATCAACAATAAAAGTCTACAAATTGTTTTACGAGCCGTACTATTGTTCTCAAACAGTTTCTCAAAGTGTCAAACAATCAACTAATTTACTATTTTATTTCTTAAAAGCAACAAAACAAAGTCAAACTTTTTCCAACATTTTCAAAACATTTTCAAATTACATTAAATACAACAAAAAACTTATCTTAAATAATTGAAAATTAATTAAATAAAAAATTAAAAAAAAAAAAACAATGTAGAATTCAGTTTCAAATTTGCGCGCCAAAATAGTTACGATGTCGCTGCAATCGTGAAGGAGAAGACGTGAGTCAAGTGCATCGTTTGTATCATGGACGTGTGTACGCGTAATAGAGCGTAATAATGCCCGCGCGAATGTTGCGCCGATGATTGTTGAATTGTGTGGCGGAAATTAAGGTGTTTTTGGGGTGCGTCGGGTGACGCGACACAACGCGCCCGTGACTCGCACGCGGCTGACCTACTTTTGAGGCCTGAGTGTGCCGAGCGCGCAGCATGCGACGACACCATCTCGGCCCGGCGACGTGCATTTCGCTCATCAACAACGACCGCAGCTCGCGCGCGATTTGTCCCCTCGCGATCTGACACGATATTCCGCTTCCGATCCCAAACAAATCCCAACCACGGCTGTGTCCCTTCCCCGCCTCACGCCCCTTTCCCCGTCTCCTCGCGCCTTCACAAGAAACAAAGAACCGATTTTGCATTTGTTCGGAGCTTGTTTCGAGGCTTTTGGGACAAACAGTGTCGCGAACGGGACGTTTAACCTCACCGTCGCCGGACCCAAAAGCGACCCTGAAAAACCGCAGGTTCGTATATCCCGTAAATCCACGCCAATTAGTTTGTCTCACGGTTTCCCTTTCGTTCGCCAGGCGCGAACCACCCGCGCCGCGGGCCCCACTCTCACTTTTGGCGGGAATTTCCCTTTTCAAATTAGTCATTATTTTGATATTATGCAATTGTATGATTTTCATTTGTATGGGATTGATTTTGTTTACGAATGGGGTTGATTTTTATACGAGATAAGAAAGGGTTAGAATATGCAGTTTATAAGGTTAGAATGTTTGTGTTTGTTTATGTTTGTGAAAGAAAAAGAATGAGTAATTGATTCAGATTCGTTCGAAGTAGGTCTTGAGTATTAGTTTTATGTTAAGATTGAATTTTGATTGTTTATTCATTCAATAACTTAGCTATTTGAGGTTAGATGTTTTTGTTTGGATGCAAAACAAGGTTCTGAAAGTAGAACAAGTTTGAATTGCAAGTTGGACTTGTTTGCACCGTTTTCGTTATTTGAAGAAACTTTGCGAAAAATTGCGAAGTTTGCTTTAATGTTTACAATGTTGTTTTTAGTCACAATGAATGCATGAATTTAATTAATTTACGTAAATCTATAGTATTATTTATTTGTGAGTATATATATAAATTATTAATTTTAATATAAAATCAATTGCAAAATTGCAATTAATTTTGCGAAAATATTGCAAATATTGCATTAAATGATAAAATGTTTTTAGTCACAATAAATGCATGTCTTTAATTAATAATTTATGTAAATCGATAATATTATTTCTTTCTGAATATATATATACATCATTAAGTTTAATGTAAAATTAATTGCAAAATTAATTACTGCAAATGGAAAATTTGAAAAAAAAAATTCTAGAATGTTAAATATTAATATTATTATAAAAAGTAGGTCAATTTTATGACCTAGTTTTTATTGTTATAAAGATTAAAAATAATAAACATAAAAGCTGTTTGTTCAAAAAAATATTTGTAAAAGATTTATACATTCTCTTTATATCAATTTGTATTTGTATTTAAACATGTTTATATTTCAACTTTAAACAATTTAAATACAATGATTAGATTATGACTCAAAGATATGATCAAATATAACTAATTGTTAACTAATCATCATTTTGGTATACCAGAAATTATTCGAGAATGATAAATAATTTAAGCAAGTATATTAATTATTTTGTAATTAATAGGTATTTAATTAACATCAAGAAAAGTTATTTCACTGCCTCAATTACGTAGAAATAATTTATTTTTTGATTTACAATTATTGTACAATTGATTTTTATCAAAAAAATATTGATATATTGAATAATTTAAAAAGAAATGATAAGATGTTGAAATATTGTTGAAATATCACGTAATTACATTCACTTATTAAATAATCAAACCGCATTATTGAATCTTAATTTCTTATCAATTTGTTTGATTTGTCATTTCATTATTTTACTTGTATAAAAAAGTGAACTGATTTTTTATTGAGTATAAGTAAACGTCATTAATGAAGAATGTGTTTTTATGATATTTGAAATTCTTATTTCATATATTATATGTAATTAAAAAACGCATAATTATGTAATTTTATATTATCAAAAAGTAAAAAGAAAAAAAAAAGAGAATCATGATACAGTCAGTTATTAATTATATCTTATTAAAATCCAGTCACTATATTACTTTGCAATAATTAATATCAATAGTTTTTTTTTTAAA
>JABFPJ010002993.1:0-17550 GCA_022817425.1 Gryon sp. ZL-2020 | reverse complement strand
GCGGGAGGGGGCAACGCGACTCTCTTGACAGCTCGCGAGGAGACGAGCGCGACCGACTCTCAGCTCGCGGAGGCGCGTGCGCATGCGTACACGCGTGTCGCCAAGGCAACGGTTCCGCGCTAACTGCCCGACCGAGCAACGCGGTCCTCCTCGGATCTACCTGGATCACGCCCCAGGCGCGACCGATCCGACCGACCTAGGCGGCCATCAAGCCCTCTCCCTCCCCTCCCACCCCCCTGCGCCGATCCTTTCTCTCTTTCTTTCACTCAGCATCTCATTCCAGTTCATTCTTCTGGGGTGTTGTAAAGTACTTGCACTCTAATCATTTCTCTTATGCGCTTCGGCATACAAAAATTGTTAAAGCACACTGACTGTCAGTGACATCAACACTCAACATTTTCTTTTAATTTTCTTATATTATGGTGGGTATATTTTACAATACTGTATTGGACCGTTGGGATATACGGTAAGTGTTGTTAGTTTTAGAATATGGTATTGTCATTTTTTATTTTACATATTAATTTAAACAATTTTTTTAAATTCTTATTTTTTGCTTTATTATTTTCATTTAAAAAGATGGATAAGAGCTGCTACACCGAAGTTAGTGCCTTTTTGATTTATACAAATATTATTTTTAACATTTGCATTTATATAAAATAATTTTTTGTTGTATAAAATAAACAAAAAACGTGAAAAAAATGATAATGCAAATTTTTTTGTTCAATACTGCATTAAAAAAAAACAACATTTTCTATCATAGTTTAATTCTCCCATTCAATATAATCACTGACTACCTCATGAAATTCAAAAATAAAAAGTAACACTTATATATATATCAAAATAACACTAAATCTGGTGAAAAACGACTGTGCTATCCTCTTAATTTAAAATGTGTTTTTAATAATTCTTATTTATTGCTTTATTATTTAATGATGTAAATTTAAAATGAGCAAAAGTTCATCAAAATTTAGTCAGAAAAACAGTCATTTATAAACGAAATAAAATAAAGGATTTTTATTTTTACTGTTTTTACAGTAAAATTTCAAGAATGTTTAATGATGGATCCATAGTAAAAAATACTACACAGCAGTAATTATATTTTTGTTAGTGCATGTATTACAGTAAATTTTACAATAATTCAATGCAATTTTACAATGTTTCATGGTGAATTTGAAACTCTTATGTATAAAAACACATTACTTATATTGTAATTTTACTTTTACACTATAACTTCTATAATTTTTACTTTCAATTAGTGTAAATAAAAAGTAACGTACGTTTACATTTATTTGGTTCAGTGTATATAAATAGTATTTTGCAGACTCACTAAAAAGGTCCTTGTCCTTGCGCTATGAATTATAGAGATTAATTATATACCCGCAAAAGTAAACTCGCCTGGACCCGCTGTTATTACTCAAACGTATGATTTCAGTTTGCATCTTCATTTGCATAGCAGGATACGTTTGTATGCATTTTCTTCGTAGTATATATTAAGCAAATACCCTGTGCTGAACAAATCGATTTTTTTTGTTTTAATCTGGAAGGCTTTTGTTTATGTATTGGGGCATTAAATTAACTATTTTTAACTTTCTTTATGTGTAACAATAATTGCATTCATATTTGAACTAAATAAAATTAATTTCAGTTCTATGAACTTTAATTATTATTTTACAAGCAACAAATTTGTTAAATTTTACAACAAAAGCTGATTATGCCAGAGATTCTGGTGATTATATATATTAAACAAAAAGTATATTTTGTTAAAAGAAATGAACGATATAAAAATGCGTCAAATTGACAAAAACTTGTTTTCCTACATAAAATTATAAGAAAAAGTAGGAGTCAGTTATATTCAAAGTGCTTTACGAGTAAAAAAAATAACGATGCAATAATGAGAAGTGACTTTAATGAGGGGTAAAGTAACTATACGAATAATTTAATAGTGTGTAAGTTTTTCTTGATAAAAAAATGGTCAGTTTTCATTACGAAGTGCAGAATATTAATTAAAAAAAAATTTTTGTTAAATATTGTTAAACTTCAGGTAAAAATTATTGTAAAAGTAAAAATTTTGAAAAAGGAATATTACAGTTTTTTAAAGTGATATTTATTATAAAATGAAATTGCATCGAAATATTTCAATTTTGGATTTCAGTTCAAATTAAGAATGTCGTTTCATATTTCAAAACTTTTAATTTAAAAAGAAGAAAAAGAAACAAAGAAAAGCTTTCGCAAAAAAAAAACTTTTAAATGACAAATTGAAAACGAAAATGTATTAAAAATTTCTATTACATATAATAAAAATATGCAAAGTACATAAATTATATTTGACACTAATCAAATATATTACTATTTATTACTAGTCAAAGGATTACGAAATTTTTGTTAACGTTGTCGCACTGTAAATAAGAAAGACAACCATAACAGATTAGGAGCTAATGAACTGCTAGTCTTTGCGGTAGTCTCATTTGTTAAAAAATGTGAAATTTCAAGAAATGTCACAGTAGTTGAAAATGAGCAAATAATTTTTAAAAAACTGTCAAATAATAAGAAATCTATATTAATTAATAAAAATTTCAAATATATTCAGCTAAAAATCATCTTAAAAATTGCAATTATTAACATTTTAAAGAAAGAATGTACAAAAATGTTATCATCGAATTTTTACTGAATATTTATTTCTTAACCTTTTGATCTTTATAATGATAATTAGAAACTCTATGTAGATTACGTTAGACTACGATTTATCGACATTCAACTTCTGCAACTTATCGCATAGCAATTGAACAATTACGAACGGTAAACTGTCATGTGTTGGTTGTTAAAAATGAGACTTTTTTATACGATAGTCTCTCTCCGACCAATCGCACGTATCGCGAACCCTTACATCTGACGCGACGAAGTTCACGCGCAAGCCCCTTGACCTCGGCTTGTCTCTTTAACTTTCTAATATCTTTTGCTTATGTACGCTCCGCATTTTCCCCTTTTTGCTACCCTTTTACTACCGCAAGTACCTGTTTTCTTTTTTGCCACTTTTTAAACATGATAAAAAGTATGTAAAGTTTCTACGCATACATAAACGTAATTTAGTACCGTAACATAATTTAGTCGCTTGTTTAATTTTACGTAAAAAAATGTAATATTACAAGCGAAGTGTAAAATTAGAATATGTATTGAACATATAAAGTTAATATCAATATTTAACAACATGACTTGTATTGCAATATATATAAATGTCAATTAATTACGTTTTCTGTAATTTTACAGTATCGTTTATGTAATAACAATTTTTCAAAATGAATTAAGAAAACTAATTTAACGGATATTTTTTGTTTGCAGTGAGTGAATGTGCGAAAATCATTCCAGAAGTTTATCAATCAAGTAAGTGGTGTATATATATCAGCAAAGAAAAATAGATTTTTCGTTACTCGGGGAGGGAAATGCCATTTTCCCTCCCCGGAGATTTAGGAAAATGGTTTTTTTCCCTCCCTCGTAACGAAAAATATAGTACGAAACATGGGAGATGATCGGAAATTCGTTTCCCTCGCGGTTACAAACCTCGCGTAATATACTATTTGAATAAGTGAATATTTAAAGAAAAAAAATGCGTTTGATAATTTTTTTTTATATAATTTAAACTAAATACGATAAATTAACAACATAAATTGTTATATTTTTTCCCCAAAAGTGGTATTTATTGTAAACAAATGAAATTGCACGAAATTGTTCAATTTTGGATTTCAATTCAAGTTAAGAAAGTCGTTTCATATTAAAAAATTTTTAATGTTCAAAAAATAAAAAGGAACAAAAAAAGCTTTCGCAAATAAAAATTTCAACGTTTGAAAACTTAAAACATATCGAGTCACATATTTAAAAAAAACTCCTATACCATAACAAAAATTATTCGTTTTTAAAGTAAATTATACTATAAAAATCATCGTAACAATGTTTCAAAACTTATGCAATTTATATTATATTAGTAAAGGCATTTTTTAATATATGACACGATAAATGATTCCTAGTCTTGATTCCTAGATGGTATAGAACTTTTTTCTAAAACCTTTTTACGTGTACAGTAACCAAACAGCTGGTTAATATTACCCAGAATGTAATAACAACCAGCATTACAATAACTTTTACAGCCAAATTCATCAATTTTTTTTCGTTGAATATACTATTTTCAGTTATCATAGTATACACAATC
Organism: Gryon sp. ZL-2020; assembly: GCA_022817425.1. NCBI lineage: Eukaryota > Metazoa > Arthropoda > Insecta > Hymenoptera > Scelionidae > Gryon > Gryon sp. ZL-2020. The sequence continues at coordinate 13,349 of JABFPJ010002993.1, read as the reverse complement.
AACGAAAAAGTGTAACCACCATAACTGTACTTTACAGTTACTCGATATATAACGATTTAAAGAGGTATTATAATAGTATTGCATAAAAAAATAAATTTGCGCATTACAATTGCTATGTATATATATCCATTTACAAGCATACTCAGCATATTCATATACACAAACATCTTTTCACATTTTCTCTCGATGCCGAGTCTATCGTTCTTTCTTTATTCTTCTATCACGACTTCACAGTCAGCAACTTGGTTTATCGCCTCCCTTCTCTGCTCTGTCCCTCTCTTTTTTCTCTTTCTCTCCCTCTCCGTCTCTTTCTTGGACTGAACTTTTTGATTGCATACACATGTACATGCATACTTTCATAGACCAATTCCCTTTCTCTCTTTCTTCACATTTTCTGCCGCTCTTGTATACTCTCTCCCGTCTCTCCTGCTCAATGAATGATCTCGCTTCTTCATCGAGTTGTCCTTTTTCGTTGGCTGTACCACGAATACCAGTGCCAGACCAATATTCAACTGACGTCATAAAGATTCATATTCCAGGTCCCTGCAAAATAATAAAACATTATAAAGTAACTAATTAAACTGGTTTTAGAAATTGAATTTATGTAAGAAGTTCTGGTCAAACTTGATCCAAATCATTCCAAAATTATCAGACATTTGTTTTCTGAAATTTCGTATTAGTACTTTAATATAATAATTATATTATTCATGTTATTAGATAAATTGTATTTTGACATTTATAAAATATGTTACATTTGATCAAAATTGTAATCTGAGGAAAATGTTTTTAAAAAATAAAACAAAATAAAAGATTCAAATTAGAAAGTATTATAGTTATTACGGTCAATGAAAACGATTATTCTATTGACTGCATAACGTGAACTTTTGAGTAATCTAAAATGTTAATCCTATTGTTTTGTTGCTTTTTCATCAACTCCTTTCTCTTATAGAAATGTGGAATCAAAGATTCCTGTTATTGATTATTCGATTATTGTACTCCATACAATTACAGTTGAAGAAATAACCGAAGAAAGCATTATTAGTTTAATTAGAATCAAACAATTGATTATGCAAATTATTCCTTTACAATCCTTTAAAGTTAACATTCATGTTAATCAATATTCTTATTCTATCGCATTATTTTTAATATATCTATTTCACATACTTGTATTCAAATTACTACTATTATTTTTTTTATAAAAATAGAACATTTTGTACCAAGGGAAATAAAATTGTAAATTCTTTTTCTCGAGTAAAGTTTACATCCGAGGGTTGTAATTGCGAAAAAGAGAGAAAAAGAATTTAAATTTATTTGTCATGGTGCAAACTATATTTTATAAAAAATATTCCATTATAAAATATTTCCCATTATAAAATAATGGAAAAGGTAAAAAGTTAGAAAAATAGTAATTTTCCATACTTAAAATCAATTCAAGTTAATTGTCTCGTAAGCTTTGAAAAGTGCACTTAAAGTTCAGAGAGCGTGTTAAAGGATTCCCTGAAGAAAACGCAACGCAAAATTATTATTGATTATTATATCGTACACGCGCGATCGGATGCATGCGAGTCGCGTCTCAGCATGTAAATCAATGCAGGACATTGTTATTCCGCGGCAAATGCCGGAGCAATTATCGGTTAACTTATGTTAAGTGCAGAGGGAAACATGCCTCCGGCGTTTATGACAGGTCGGCGAAATCCTGGTGGGCACGTCAAGGTAATCAACGAGGTGACACACTGCTCGCGCGATTCCCCATTATTTAAATCATCCTTTTTCGACGCGTCATCGAATCCTGTTCAATTGCACGCTTGTGGAATAATCACACTCGGTGAAATTTACATAATAACAAAATAGAATGCCATCACGATAACAATTTTCTTTTCTTCTTACTATCAAATTATTAAACAACTGAATTCATTTCTTTTGGTCGCTTACTTTTAACTTTAAAATGCAATTCTGTGGTTAACAGGTAAAAATTAACTATATTTGTTGAAATTTAATTAACTTTTACTTTTTAATTCTTCAAGAATTGTAATCGAAATTGATAAAAATATAAATTCTAATATTTTAACAAAAATCTAATGAAGTTAATTGTTTTTGCCTTTTAGTCACAGATTATAAACTTAATGAAAATACATTATACAATTTATAAACTTGAATTGAAACAAAAAATAATAATCTTAAGAAAACTAATATTATCATTGATCTTGTAAGGTTTTCGAATCTAGAAAAAAATGCTATTATTTCTTTTTACTGTTCATTTATTTCATTTCAGCTCATTTCTCAGTTTCATTAACGAACATCTCGTTAATAATTATGTTTCTAAACAGTTGATTCAGATCTACGATTTAATACGATACATAAAGACCGGGCACTGTGTTTATACACTTTTTTTTGTACAAATTCATGAAGTGAACAAGAATGTAAAAATATGTTATAATGCTTAAAACTGAATTCGTGTTGTGTATATACATCCACGTACTTTAATGTTATTATACATTGTATCGCATTTAACAGAGCTGCACAGTAACAATATTTTATTTTGAACATCGAATGAAATAATAATGGCTTATACAGTTTTTTCATCATTTTGATTAAGATTCTATAGAAATACTATTTCAGGATATTATAAGGTAAGTTTCTTATATGAAATACATTCTATGCAGAATTAGGTTTATCGCCAATTATACCACTCGATGTCACAGTTATCGCATCGCAGTCATAGGTAATTACAATACAGTTGTAAAATAAATGATCTTTGATATTTTCTTCCTTTTTAGGTAAATATTTCATGTGTGATAACAAACTTTATATATAAAAAAAATATTCTTCGAGCATTCTTTATTTCTGGTATTTAAAAACGGATATCTTTGAAAAAATTGATGTGATAATATATATTTCATTACATACATAGAGTATGTGAAATAGTAAGTCAAATTATTGTAACAACATCATTTGAAATAAAAGTGATGTTTCAGAATGTCTTTTATTTATCTTTATTTTATATTATATTATATTATATTCTTTTTCCTAAAAAGGTTAAAAATATATAATATATTAAAAGATAAAAGTATCTTTAGCTTATGACGACTTGACGGTTATAAAAACTAAATTCATAAAAAACATAACTTGTTTTCTATAATTATATCAATATTAATAATATCAAAAAGTTAAATGTTCCAAACAAAACATTATACATACTATTGGCATTGTTGGTTGAAACCTGAGCGACAAACATTGAATGTGAGTTTTACATAATACTAAAAGTTAAAAAAATAAGTTGTATTATTTTTTCCAACTTGCCATAATGACATTCAATATAAAATAAAATCGTAATGATTTCTTTCTTTATAATCATATTTGGCGCACACGCGCATAATGATACAAATTCTAGTTAATTACTTCATAATTTCTGTACTATATCATGAAAATATAATAGTATTTACAATTAATACAATCAAACAAAATAGATTCGAAGTATTCTCTCTGTCGCTTGTATGTATTACATTTAAATAAATAATAAATTACAAAACAGACTGCTTTTCTATCTTATCAGTGTTGCAGACTTTGCTAATTTCTAAACATCTATCAAGTTTGGAGACAGCGGTATACTTTACTATTTTTCTTTCAGTTTATTTTATTTATTTACTTTAAGTTTTGTTTTATCGAAAATATAAATTATTAACAATGTCGACCGTTGTCTCAAAAACTCAAGTTACATCAAATTGATCTCATTAATTGTTAAAATTGTACAAACTATATTTACATATTTGACGTTGATTTTCATTTTTTTTATTTGCAATTACGATTATTATATACCATTTCACACAAAGTTATGATAAAAATACTTTTAAATATGTTAAAATCAAATTGAATAAAACCATTGAATCAATCGGAATTCTTAACTGGTGTATATACATCGTATTTAATGCAATTTTTGTTTCATTATACAATTGACATTAAAAAATAAAAATTTATTTGCAGAGAGATGATAATAAAAAGCTTGTTTGTATGAGTAACACGCACAGATTTTGTTGTGTAAAATAGTACTGTATCAAACAGATGTCTTCACATATAAATAATTTCAACTTTTTTCATCAACGACACTTTTTCATTTTAACATTATAAAATACTAAATAAACAGATTACTTTCATGCGCTTTGCGGTTATTTTCTTTCCAAAATAATGTACTATTTTAAAGATATATATATTTATTTATATATACTGGAGCAATAACTTTACGGCTTGCAATCTAGAGTTATCATTTAGTTGAATAGTACAGAATTTGGATCTTCGTTGTCCAGCTGTTTCACATGCCTCAGTACATCCTTCTTTGTAATAACACCCAGCAATCGGCTGAAAGACACATAAATTCAATTATTTTTATTATAATATAAATTAAATTATAATTATAATAAAAGATAATCTAAATCAAATACTTACCCGTTATGTGTAACAAGTGTTTGTCGAAGTCCCAATTTCCGGAACATGTCCACAACTGTTTCCATAGGCGTTTGATCGGTAATTGTAATTGGAGCCATGTCCAAAATTTTCTTAAGTTTTAAGGGCGGACTGCCATTGTGTGGATGTATGTTATTTCCACTGTTGAAAATAACTAACGACTGTCTGGAAATACCTTCCATCATACGTTTGGCATTGTCTATTGCGAGATTCAAATCTCGTCTTAACACAAAGCCGACCAGATATTGCGATTCTTTGGAAACAATCACAGGGAAGCCATTGTGTTCAGTTTCTTTTAATAATGTCTCTACATCTTCAACTGTCATTGAATCTTGCGTAAGTACGTGCAACGTCTCGTTTCGTCTGAAAATATACATTTATTTCATTTATTTATATTAAAAATAGACAGTTTATACAAGTACACAAAGGAAAGAAGATTCCATTCTTACTGGTTTCTAAAATTATGTATAAACTTTGATAAAGTAGAAACCTACTCTATTAAAGTTTATATTCTATCTGAGATACGAATTTTATGATATTGTTAAACAAAATAACACAAAAGAAGTAAATTTAGATGAAATAACTTTATATACAATAACATCATTTACAATCAAATCAAAATAATTGCATTATTATAATAATAAACGTCAATAATAATTATATATTAATTATTTATTATTGACGTTTAATATATTAGTTAGCGAAAGCTTTTATATGAGCATTATCTTTTCTAACAGATATAGTTCGTTAGAATTTAGTTCATTAAAAGGATGTCATATACAATTTCATATACAAAAATTCGATATTTCTATTAGCATAGTCCGATTCTTTAACATTGGAAGAATTTATTTACTTCAGTTATATTATTTTGTATAACTCCATTTTAACGAAAACTTACCCGCCTTTTTTAATTGTCACTCCGAAAACTACGGGTAACTTTTTGTAAATAATAGTAAACTAAATTAACTCATTTTAATCGGAAAATGTGTAACAAAAAGGAGAAAATCGGACTGCGCTATTTAAAAGCTACGGTTTTGTTATAGACAAATGTTATTTGATAAATCTGTAATGTCGGTAACTTTTTGTCGGTAACGATGGTAATTGACATCCTCTTAAGATAGTTTAATTAGTGCATTTTGCTAATTAGTTTACTTAGGTAGTATTTAAAGAAGCTTACTTAGGTTGCATAACATCTGCTGCCAAAGTCGTATGTTGGAATTCGTCTTTGCTGTCCAAAAATGGGTATCCATTAAGTCCGATATGTGCATCGTAGATACCTTGTTTACCAAGCGCATCACCGACCCATTTACTTGCCATGGCAGCAGCCATTAATGGAACGATGTACCTGACACCGCCAGTCAATTCAAACATAATCACCACCAGTGATACCGTCATTCTGGTAACCCCACCCAGAACCGCTGCAGCACCCACCATAGCGTACAAGCCTGGTGTTATGCAATTCACACCCGTTGAGCACTCTTCGCTGAATATCCAAATGTGTGGATAGTTGTAGGCAAGTTGCTCCATTCCAATGCCAACAATGCGCCCGACAATGGCACCCAGGCACAAGGACGGAATGAACAGTCCGCACGGCACCTTCATGCCGAACGTAAATATTGTCATGATTAATTTGAGAATTAGTGCAAGCACTAACAACCAAATGGCATTGTACACTCCTGGTCCAGCTGCGGCAATTTCTATGGCTTTGTTCACCGCGGTAAAATTACGATTGTAGTCACTATAATATAAGTATATATCTTATTAATGAAATACAATTAATAGTAATCAAAGATAGATAATATGATTACTCAATTAAATCACATTTATTTTTATAATTGAAAAGAAATTTATGCAGTTTAATATTATGTTATATATCAAATTATTCTAATTTTTATTAGAATAATGAAAAGTGATTGCAATTTGTTTAATCATTACTTTTATCTATAACATTCGAAATTTACGAAAATAAGATTTTATAATATAATATTTTAACAAAAATATTTAATAAAATAACTCTATAACTTGAAAACAATAAGCAAAATTTCATTTATTTTCAAGTAATTGTTTTTGCCCATCGCTACCGGTAATATTTATATTATTATCAATGTAATTATATTTATCATAGAAAAAACTGATTCTCTTTAACTTTGCGAGAATTTCTTAATTGATATTAATGTTAATGCTTTTTGTTACATAAAATTATTGTTAATTATCGGTTGCTCCACTTTTATAATAGACTTTAGTGCGCTTTTATAACACAGATTTTTAGTACGCTTTCGTTTCATTCATTTAATGTTGTTTTTTCATTGCAACAGTTTTCAGTTATTTAAATATTTGTTGACAATAGGTTTCGTTTGTGAATTCATTTTTATATAACAGAGTGCACTTTTCAATCTCGGCACTGTATTTTTTAAATAAACAAAGAATTCAGAGTGTTTCAGTTGAATTTTTACTGCATTTGTGTTTCAATGCTAATAGTAGTGATAAAAAATTGCTAAATAAACGAAGTATTTTTAATTCTAAAAAATTTCAATACAAATTTCTTTTCATTTTTAATTAAAAGAAAATTAAATCTTACCAAAGCATATCAGTATTAGAGATGCCACATTGACTGAACAATAAATAAATTAACTGACTCGTACTCATTCTTGTATAAGGATTTGGATAGGCAATAACTGCAGTGATCACTGTAACTACTAAAACTTCTGTTACTGGATACTGACCAAGTTTTGATGTTTTACGATATCTGCACCAGTAAAGGTTAGCTTTGATAAATAATGTTGCTATAATTCCCTGCAACAAAAATATTATACATCATGTTTAATGTCAGCTTTTTGTAATATATCATGTAATATATACGTAAAATATTGTAAGAAAATCAAATCATTTTCAAATCGTCTTCAAAGTACATTGATTAAATTACTTACACCTATAATTCCCAGCATCACGAATGGAATGAGTTCGAAAAATATCCATGGCTTATTGTACTGTACATAGAACAATACCGAATGTTCATTTCCAAAAGGATCTATAGATCTCAGTACAAAAGCAGCTATCAAAGCACAGAAGAATGATCGCCATAGTGTTTTTAACGGAAAGTAATAACTGACCTAAAAATCATTGAAATTTAATGTAAATAAATATATAAAATAATTTTCAGTTGTATAATGTCAAACAAGAAGAAAATACAACTTTGAATTGTTAAAATGAATCTGGTATAGTTGTGTGTATATACCTCTTCTAAACTAAACAGAACACCTCCAATAGGTGCTCCAAAAGCCACTGATACACCTGCTGCCGCAGCAGCTGATAAAATTTCACGTTTTTTGGCTTCGTTTCTACCATATTTCGGAAATAGATAAGAGAATATATTTCCTATGCAGCAGGCAATGTGAACCATTGGTCCTTCCTTTCCAAGACTTAATCCAGCTGATACTGATAAAATAAGACCCACAGACTTGATTATCAAAGTCCACTTTCCTAAATATCCTCGAATAATAAATCCACTTAGGATAGTCTTAATCTGAAAGCAAATAATGATTTATTAATTTTACAATAATTATACAAAGTAAATATTGATAATAAAACTTACCTCAGGAATACCAGAACCACAAGCATAAGGAGCAAACATTCTCACTAAGCTTGCGGATAAGGAAGCGAATAAAAGAGCCCAGGCAATGTAAAATATGTAAGAAATAATGTAATGGCCAGCATCGAATTTTGATTGGCTGAAGACCTGAGGCCATGTTAACCACTGCAAAATAAATATTCAAATAACGATTATTCTTTATCGAAATGAAGAACTTTTTTACTTTATTTTTAATAAAAATTGTGTTTATCTTACTTGTGTACAACTATCGTCATCAAATGTAGTGACATTGTAACTCCAGCAACATTGTTCTTTGTTAAGCCAGAATGCTTGAGGACAAATACCAAATTTAAGGTCCGTCATCCAAGAGGCACCGATATCGATAATTCCGGCGGCCACTCCGGTAAAAAGTCCCACAAAAAGGACACAAAGCCATCCTGACCATGCATCGTGTGCTCCTTTAATCAAATCCCAAATAGAGTCATGTCTCTTTTTCAAAATATAACGATGTCGCATGCGATCTCGTGCGATATCTCGAAGCCAGTCAATCGTATGGAAGTCATCATATTGTCCGATTCCCGGGATATCATCTGAATCTGCCGAGACTGAATAAGAAAAAGAAATATTTATTCATTTGTATTTTTCATCAGTATAATTATTAATATTAGCCAAATATTTTACCATATTTCATTGTATTTATTTGCAAATATTGAAACATAAATTGATCAATTTAATCTATTATTAGACTGAATTTTGTGGATTAATTATACAATGAACGAAACTTGCAAATAAAACGAGATTAACGACAATCTTATTCGAGATACAAAATGACGCAAAGGCAAATGTTATTGACTCACAATGGGATAATGCATCGTCGAGTCTGACGCTTCGCTCCAGGAAAGCGTTGTTCCCCTGTTGTAGAGAGACCGCGTGATGGTTGACGTCCAACATGTCTTCATCGCTGCTTAGACTTGCACCTCGACTGGACCCGGTTGTGCCTCGCATGCGCCTATTATCCGAATTACCGTTATCTACGCCATTACCTTTCTGAAATGCAATATTTTCAAAGAAAAGGAAACTAAGAAGCACAAATGCAGAAAATAAGGAAAATACAAAAATTATAAAATATTACTGGACTTAAAGGATTTACAATGAAATTCAAACGCAGGATAACATACTTAAATTTAGGAGTTTGGGTTGAGAAAAAATGACTTGTCATAGTACAAAGAATGATAGGTGGTTATCATTTATTCACAACCGTCATTACTCGCCAACTTCCGCCAATTCGCTAAGCTCTTTAATCATCGATAAATTGTTATTTCTTAATATGTTTTAAGCAAAAACTACAACGTTTGTACAATTTAGTCGCTCGAAAATGTCACTAAGCTATTTTTCGAATAGAATACTATTTCCTATATTATTTTAAAGTGAACACTAATTTTATTAATATAAAACAATAGTGATAAAATAAATGGAAATAATAAGTTAGTTTTATTATCTTAAACTGAAACAGAAAGTTGTTCAATTTAATGCTTCAATTATAGTTTTATATACAAAATGCAAAATAATATAAATTTCAATATATTTTGGTCTGTCTGTGTTATCACATCACACAAAAACTACATGGGTGAACTTATTCTAAAAAATTTAGAAAAACATTTTTATTCTAAAATTTGGATGTTGTAGGGATGTTATAACAAATTAAAAGTATGTAATATTATAAAATGTGGTCAAAGACCGGTAGTAAAATTAAAAATACTTAGGACAATGATGCTTTATCAATTTAAGTAAATTTATTTTAACTCTCTGAAGTTTCAAGTTCCTGAGTGTCGTTGATAAAAAATGATACTTAAAGAATTAATTAATTTGTACTGAGTCGGGATGCCAAAAGGCAACTCATTTGAAGGAGGCACTTGTATACGTGTTGCGATTATAAAATGCGTGAACATTTAGCGGTTAAATTACAATAACAAACAGTTTGTAACGGCGATATCGGTGTAGATTAAAATATACTAACAACACTAATTGAGATTGATTAAATTACAAAGGCATGCGTGATAGTGTATATCTCTACAGCTTCCGCAAACAGAAAACAGATTCTAAACAAAAAAAATTGAGTTTTATTTAGTGGAGCTTTAGATTAGATTCTTTTCTTTCTTTCGTTTTTACACTTGCTTTCATGCAATCATATTTTCGTTTGAAAATTTAATTTCAGATCAAGTAATGAAACAAAATATTAATATTAACATCATTTAAAGTTAAAATTTAATTGGATACAAATATAACTTTTACATTTATTTGGTAAATATTAATTGAATAAATTGACACAAAATAATATGTAATATTGAAAGCAAATTTTCAAACTAAAATATATGTTGTTGTGTTTTAAAGTAACATAAGGATGTTTGTTAATAACAAGTTTTACCACCACAAATATATTATTTTGTTATTGATACTTTTTGTTACTTTGATGCCTATATATATATACCTTGGCATCGAGAGAGTGATAAGTCGCAAGTGGACTGGCATGTGCAGGATAGCTGAATGAAGCCGACGATGATGATGTGCCTTTCAGTGGGAACTTCTCCATGGCATTATGATGTTCTGACCTCGCATGATCAATCAAGTTACTTTACATTTGAATTTTATTTAATTTTTTTTATTAAAACTGCTTTTTTATAGTTTAACCTTTATTATTTAACCTTAAGATATATTATGTTACTTTTGTAAGTGAATATCGATTTAAAATGTAATATAGAAATTTAATGTATAATCAAGAATAACGTATTCTATGGATGCAAGTAATATGTAAAATGATGAATAATTTTCAAGTATTGACAAGTATTCTCTTTATTGATATTATTGAATAATATACATTAAAAATAGTACTTCATGTAATACGATATATTGTAACAACTGATTATTTGACTCGTTTATTTTTTTATTTCATTTAGATAATGTTAAATGAATTGAAAGTTTACATTAAAAATGAAAATAATAATATGAACAAAAGTAAAATATTAAATTTTACAATTTTATAGTAAAACTGGTCTTATTTATAATTTTTTCTGTTTGAAAAATGAATATTTTATAATAATCCAAAAATAAGAGAAAATATAAATAAAAAATAATTACATAAATAATAATACAAGCATAAGTTTTTGTGAAACTGTAATTTGTTTATTAAAATAAAATATAATTGATAAGTTAAAAATGCTAAATATTAAGAAATGTTAAGCAATCGAAAACGCCATATGTTTGATCATTAAAATAAAACGAGGAAAGTTATAAATTAAACAAAATAATTAACACACAGTAATTTTGCAGCATATCGAAATGCAAATTAACAAAATCTTTCCTCGAAACTTGTTTGAATAATTACATTGATATTTTATAAAGTATCTTTCCACATTGATTTTAAAAAAGTATAACTGAAAGGATACTTAACTCAAACGCTTGTAATACATAATTTAATTTGTTCCCAGAAAATGCTATTATACAGCTAAAAGTCAAGCAATTCAATTCACTATTACGAAGTCTTTTTTTTTAGTTAAGTATTTAACAAATAAAATTCTTTTTTAATTTCTTTGAGTAATTGTTCGTTTAATTAGCAAGCTAATATAATTAGTATCAGATAACTGATAATTTGAAACAAAATATGCTTTCCTTATATGACTTATCATATAATTAAAACCATATCTTTTCTTATCAAAAAAAAAAAAAAAAAGACAGAGAGATTAACATTGTATCTGGATAATTAGTCTTTTCATTTTAATAATCTGTTAATATGAAAAGTTCGAAAAAAGCAAAAGAATCGTTTGAGCTGATAAGTCCAAATATTGAACAAAGTAATTCCACGTTCACTTTTGGAGATATTGAGAATAATCATTTTAATAGGAAGAAGTATATTTATATTTGATGAAAATGTGCATGAAACTTAGCTGCAGTGTAATAAAATGAGATTGAAAAAAATACCAATAAGTGAATATTGCACTGAATTGAAGCCAAAATAAACTTGGTGATATTTGTAAAAGAGTTTGCGATTTGATTGAAGAGAGAAGAAAAACGCCCGAAATGGCAATCACAAAAGTGACAGACGTTGATAAGTTGCGAAACGTCTAAATTGTACTTAAAATGACGGGCGACTAAGTACGATTTACATCGTTAATCCGGCGAAATCCATGCGTCCAACACTCGTAAGCCAGACTGTGTGTTTATTCGACAGAAAATATGTTTGTGTCAAATCAAACGCGTGACTCACCATTTTACGCACTACGCTCGCTTTTTAAGTGTCCCGTCGAACCAACATCCGGCGCCAATTTTTGTCCCTTTTCTTTTTGCAAACACACAAATTGGCACTCGACAAAACTCTTTCGATCGTTATCTTTTTGTTAGTTTTGTGACTTTTGGAACTTAACGTTGCTGCATGTCGAACGAGAATCTGTTGCACATAACCATCAAATTGTCTGGCCCCAAAATCATCTGACCATTGATATTCGCACAGTGTTGCCATATTGGACGCAGTTGCGCATACTCGGGGGCGTGACTGTGCAACTGCGCTTTTTCCGAGGAGGATTCACTTTTGAAATAATAATAAATAAATGTTTTCTGTTTCAATAAGCAAAGCAGAACTTTTGAAAATTATTTTTAGAATTTATTGAAGTAAAATGTACTTTATATAAGTCATATTAGTATCAACATCAATATCTTCAAAAACTTGAAAGATTTTAGAGTAACTTAGGTAATTATATTTGTTTACCGATAAACATTAAATATTATTTGATGTGTATAATAAATAATATTAAAATGAAGATTCAGGTCACTTTTGAATAAAAATATAACTTTTTTTTTATTTGTATTAGTCCCAATTAAATATTGTTGTAATTTCAAATTTAGTGGTAGTGTCGGTACTTGCTTTGCCGACGCTTGGTCAGTGCAAGATACTTGCGCTCTAGTAAAAAAAGTTCTAAAACTCTTTCGACCGATGGCGCGACAATGTAGAACGCGCAATATTTCAAACTATTCATAATTGTGGCGTCAAAATTCGTTGCTTTTACGCAATTTTTTGTTCAAAAGATATATATTTCACAAATTTTATTATTGATTTAATTATTCATTGTACTATGAGTAGTTTTTATGTAGCTTTTTATAACATTTGTAAATTGTAAATGTTATCCCATATAGATCACTAACGTTTAGAATTCCTCTTTGGAAAATTAAAACTAATTCTAATTATGGTTTACAAAACGTTATAAAAAGTTCTTGTAACGTTTACAAAAACTCTTGAAAACTGCAAAATGTC
>JABFPJ010002992.1:0-17551 GCA_022817425.1 Gryon sp. ZL-2020 | reverse complement strand
ATATTCCACTGCAAAACCCAATCAAAGTCAAGTTTAGCCACGTCATGGTTAACGTTGATTGTCCTACCGGGCGCTGACCAGGTAACCATGCCGTAGCCATACCTTGATTCTTGATAGTCGTTATACATTTGTTTTGTCCAAATTTGAAAATGTGGATGTCCTATCAGCGCCATTTTTGGCCCTTATAAGGACATCCATTTATCGAAACAAGTGTAAAAAATTCTAGAAAATATAGGCCTAGGCCACAAAAGTGTCATCAGCTGTATATTTTTACGATGTATACATTTGATGATGAGAACAAAAATTTTCTCAAAAGACACAGTTTCATCACTTCGAGGTGGGGGGTTTTATAGGGATGCCATAAGGAATTCATTGGCAAATCATAGGGGTTGTAGGAGATTCATAGGGCGTTCATAGGGAGGGGGTCACAGGGTTTCGCCCGGGCGAAGCCGGGGCTTCAGCTAGTATATTATAAGTATTAAAAATGGAAACATTGGAAATTAGGAAAAAAACAATTCGTCGAAAACCATACAGTTCATTGAGTGTTAGACACAGAAGAAGAATACAGGCTAAAATTAAAATTAATGAAAGTAAAGTAGTCCTAACAACGCAAAATATAACAACAAATAATGAAAACATTTCATTAATTGAAAACAATTGTATGCATGCTAATGTTTCAACTATATCTGCTTCCAACGATTGCTCCAAAAAAAAATGATTCTTACGTATCTGAAAATAACGGACTTAGAGCAGATATAGCCTTAGATTGTAACACTTTGTATTCTGCTGAAGAGTGCACTAACCATGAATTTGCTAATCCGGTATCTAATGATAATTTAACTGACTCTGTTCCAAATGAAAAAAGTGTGTTTATAAATTCATTAAGAGTTTTTTTATACAAATCATTTTCATCCGAAACAAATAACTTCCACACTACATTTCTTACGAAATTTATGAAAACTCCTTGACAGAAAGTTAATCTGATCCCGATTGATACAGGTGAATATTTACATCTTGGACTTGAGGAGGGCATTTGTGATATATTAAGTAAAAGTTGTTTGATTAATATACCTTCATTTTTAGAAATTGATTTAAACACCGACGGGGCTCAAAAATGGAAGGCGGGAAAAACAGTTTTGTGGCCATTGCAATTCAATGTGCCATTGCAAATATTAATTATTATAAACCAAAAGTTGTAGGTGTTTATCGCGGGGAGGGTAAAGTTAAAGATAGGAATACTTATTTTCAATGTGTAGTAGCTGAGGCAAAAGAAATCCAAAAGCGCGGTGGAATACGTTATAATGAAAATATTATCCCTATTAAGTTTCAGGCATTAATTGCAGATGGACCTGCAAGAGCATTTGCTCATAATCACAAAGGTCACAATTCTTCTGCTCCTTGTCACAAATGTAAAATACAGCAATTACACCCAAGAGAAGGTTACACCAAATTAAAAAATGAACCTCGCACTCATGATGAATACTTAAATCGAAAATTACATAAAGTAGCAAAAAAAATCACTTTCACCCCGGAGGTACACCATTAACAGACATTTTTGACGATATAGTTAAAGACACCGTTTTTGACAGTATGCACCTTGTACATTTGGGTATTACGAAAAGAATATTATCTGTTTTCCATGAAGGATGGTATAATAGAAAAAATCAATTATCTTCTAATATTTTGAACATTGTATCTAAAAGATTGGCACAGGAAGCAGCATATTGTCCATGTGATTTCGCCCGTCGTCCAACTGCAAGACTCTTTACAAAACTTACAAAGCTACCGAGTTTAGACGTCTTCTTTTATACACGTTCATGGTAGCTTTCTTCGGTATTATTCCATATGATACATGTATCAATATTTTGTTGCTTCATGTATCTATTAGATGTTTATCAAAAGCTAACGTTACACAACTAGATTTAGATATCTCAAAAAATGCGCTCGAAAAATTTGTTCTGCAATCTATAGAAATTTTTGGAAGTGGATTTGTTTCATATAATGTCCACGGAGTAACTGATATTGCCGACGATGTCACGCGATATGGTAGTCTGGAAAATATTTCATCTTTTCCATTTGAAACAAATATTTCTAAGTTTAATTCCTTGGTCACGAGACCTGGAAATGATCTGCAACAAATTTACAATAGATTAGAAGAAAGTAAAATTATTGCGGTACCCAAATTTTCTTCAGAAAAATATGAAAAATTGTATCACAAACACACTAGTGGTCCTTGTCCTAATGATATGTCAAATTATGTTCAGTATAAAAAATTAAACTGGTATGGTCTGGTTATTTCAATTTTTTTGAATGACAATTACTGCATAACGAGAAATGGACTTATTTGCGTTGTTAGTAATATAGTTGCACTGAAAGATAATATACAATTTTCTCTTCTAACTGGGTGGAAGTAATCTCAGAGATGTGCTGGGACAAATGATGAAACAACTTTTGCACGATAGTTTTGTAGGAGAAATCGTTTATATGGGCAAACGAAAAACGAATAAAATTGGATTAACGTCGACTACAATAAAAAGAGCAATGTTTGGTGTGTATAATTATTTCTTTATACTTAAAAATTAAAAAAAATTATATATTATATTAAAAAATTATAATTAATTTATCTATTTACAGATGCTACGAGAAAACATTCTTCGCACCGCACAGTGACGGAAACTGAATTTCAAAGAGAGATGATAGACCACGTCCTAGAAAGTGCTCATGAAAGAGCGCGAAGATTTAAAAAAATCCTCCAAATACCCCGTATTAAAAATGTATAACTTGTATATGAAAATTTTTCTTTTTTAAAGTAAATTCGTAATATGTAAATTAAATATAAAAAAATATGCGTTAGAATGTATATGTTTATAAGATTGTAAAATAATATCAATAAAAAATCGTATAGAAGAATGTATTTTGTTTTACTAATTATATCAAAAATCCACCTCAAAATTGACCAGGAGGAATTCTCAATTAATTTCAATAAATTTGGGACTTATTTTGAATGATTATTTATTAGTCATTTAGCTAACGTTTCGTCTGTCCATGGCAGACCTCTTCAGAGCTACAAATACATGGAGTCAAAATAATATGATTGAACAGATGACATAGACTAATAAATTATGCGTAATTAAAAATATATGATATTTACCTAATCAGACATAATCAATATTTGTAACAATTATTATACAACGAAGTCATTTTCTAATAAACGTCACATTTATATCGGTATAGTAACATTGTTACTTGACAATGATTTCCAAAACTGTTATCATTAAATCGGATACAAAACTATTATCAAATGTCTATTTTCATATGTACCATTCAAACATAAGCAAACCCTCTATCGTTATCGCGCGAAGTGATTAGAAATCGATAGTAATCTGTTTGACCGATAATCAGTTAATTAAGTATACCGTGATAAATCACGCTTAAACCGTCGGTATCACTTCTTTCATTCATTGTGGTCTTTTCTATAACTATATTTATCATTTCTGATGTCAACCTTTTTTTTATAATTATGTTGTGTATCGACAATACCAATTTGTTCATAATTAATATTGTGATTAAATTGCAATTTATGTTTAGTTAAAGAAGTATAACTTTGTAGGTTTCATTTGATATTATACTTATGTTCATATATTCTCTTTTTCAAATACCGCTTAGTCTGTATGTAAACTTCATTACAATCCGCGCAAGGAATTCTGTACACTACATTTGATTTGTTGACGACCGGGTCTTTATCTTTTTGCTTATTGAAATATTTCTCTAACTTGTTCTCATTATAAAAAACGCTTTTGATGTTATGTTTTTTAAGTTCTCTATTAATTTTACAATGAACATTGACTGAAAAGGGGAAACTTCCTATAATTACGTCTTGTAAATTTTCTTCAACAGTGGGAGAGTTAATTTTTTTCTGTTTTTCCAAATCAGTTTTGTAAATTAGTCTTTTGTGAATAAAAATTTCAATAAACTTGAGGGGGTATTGGTTATTGAGAAGTGTATTCTTAACCAAGATTAAATTATTTTTATGATGTTTCTTGTCTGATAAATCGATGGCTTTGTCTGTCAAATTATAGACCATGGCGATCTTTTGATTTATGCTGTGATGAGACAAATAATTTAATACTCGCCCAGACCAAGTTGGTTTCCGGTACCAGTTAGTTGTTATTATATTATCTTTTTCAATAGTTAAACAAGTATCAAGAAAACTTAATTTTCTATCATTGGATTCCAACTCACATGTGAATTGTAACCGAGGGTGATAATTATTAAGACAGTTTAACATTTGTTCAATTTGCATATTCGGAATACAAGTTATGATGTCATCAACGTAACGGAAAAAACAACTTTTCAAAATGCTATTAATAAAAATATATTAACGAAAAAAATATTTAAATTGAGTTCTGTTAAGCGCGTTTTAATCATATCGACGCCGCTTTCCATAATTATTAAAAAAATCCAGAATCTGATTGATGATATTTTTTCTTTGTTTTCTATATATTTTAAATTCTATATATTGTTAACTGTAATTCTGTAATTAAAGTATTAATTTTGTTAAGAAGCGCTATATTTCATGCTGCGTTTATTTAATGTTTCTGTCAACATTTCCACGATTATTATTAACGACTGTCTGAACAGGGTTTAACACTGCGCGAACATGGTCTAACACTACGAATCGCATTCGTAAGCCTTTTTCGTGCGACAATGTTTCGCGCAGTGAAATTCAATGCGATTCACAGGTGCCACGATAAGCTGAGCAACTAGCAACACTGTTTTTGACCAAATTTACATTCTGACAGTAAAAATCATTGTCACGAACAATTGTGTAAGTGCACAAAGGATAGAGCTAATGATGAATTCATTAGCGGAAAAGAGAAACATCGAATTCGACTGAAAAATTACCTTAAGCCCTACAGAATAAGCCATTCTTCAAAAAAAAGACCCATAAAAATATTTCTCTTACCAACATAATGAGGTGATGTTCCATCATAAAGCGTATTTTTACGACACATAGTCCTGTCAATAAAACTGTCTGGCACCACGAGTTGTCCTTTTTGAATTTCTTCGCACAGCGAACCGCAAGCTGTGGACGTTAAAACGTGCGTACAGCCGGCGAGACGAAGGGCTTCAATATTGGCACGATAGTTAACATGGCTTGGCATTATTTTGCAATCTGCACCGCGATGTCTGAAAAAATGTTAAATTGATTAGATAATAAACATTTTTTCTTTAAAATATGTAATTCAAATTAAAAGCTATGCGCGAATTAAAATATATTTTCTTCTAACTTGCACGCGAAGTGTCACTTCACTCTCTGTGAAGCGGCGCGCGAAGTATTACTTCGTTCTCTAGGGCGCGAAGAGCTCCCTAGGGAGCGAAGTAATACTTCGCGCACCGCCACAGAGAGAGAAGTGACATTTCACGTACAGGTTAAAACAAAAAATCATATTCGTAACATGGGCGCGAGGCCCATTTTCGCTCGGTTGTACAGTCTGCAAAGTTAATAGCTGGTCTTTTTATATTATGCTGCATCTTTGTTTAACCCGTTGTTAATAACAAATTAAAGAAACATGTGACATACTGAAAAGACCAGGCATTAACTTTGCAGACTGTACTCTGGCCCTCGTCTCAACGAGGGTTATCAACCCCGAGAGCGTTGATACTCGTGCCAGAGTTCAACCTCGCGAAATGGACCTTCGCGCCCTTGTTGCAAAATATACTATTACTGAGGAAATACACTAGGCAAGTAAGCTTATCTGTCATTGCTTACATTATATGTAAACATGAATGTTTCTCTTTGTCAGGCGAATATTATTTTCAGAGATACTTGCCTAGCGTAATAAAAAAGAGAATTCGCTACCGAGTGCGAAGTTTACAATGCGAGCCGAAGGCGAGGTTTGTAATCGCACGAGGAGAGAATTTTTCTATAATTTTCCATGGTGCAAACGATATTTTTCGCCACAAGGGAGCAGAAAATGCAGTTTCCATCTCTAGGGGTTTTTAAAGAAACTGCGTTCTCTGCTCCCTTGTGGCGAAAAATATCGTTTGCATCATGGAAAATAAAAGAAAATTCTCTCCTTGTACGATTACAAACCTCGCCTTCGGCTCGGATTGTACACTTCGCACTCGGTAGCGAATTTTCTTTTTCATTTCCCTTAGTGCAAAATATACTATTCCTATATTATTTTTTGTAAGTTGTTTACAACTTACAAAAAACATAAAAAACATACATTTTCATAACTTTCGTAACATTTGTTTACTTTATTTCTAATAATAATTATAAAAGTACAAATATGAGATAGTAATTATATAAGAAAATTAGTACTTGTTTTCGTATGTATATAAAAAAAATGTATGTAAATATCGGTAAAATAGAAAAAATATTTAGAGCCGAAGTTTCGTTCAGTTGCATTGGTATATATTTAAAAGATATCAAAAGATATTTACCGAGATAAGAGGACGACATCAACGCCTTTGATTTTGCCTTCATACAAATCACTTGAAGGCAATCCAAAATCATTTCGTGCATCTTCGCATTTAATGACATTGCAGGATTCAAGTATTTGGTTTTGTGGATGTTCCAGACCGGTTCCGCCGATTATACCAACCTAAAATGTTTTTTATTCGTATGTTATCAAACGTATCTAACTAACTTTAATTTAATTTTAGCTTTTTATAATATTTGTCCCAATTAGTTTTATTTGAAAATTGTTTAGTTTTGCCAAACATATAAAAATATTTAAACTTTAATTAATTGATGTTATCAATTAATTTTAAGTTTAATGCAAATTATTAACTAAGAATGATCAATTTTAACAACAACAAAACGTTGAAAAACATTTACAATCAACAACAAAAGAAATGTCTGATAAAGACTAATGAATAGTCGAAACATTAAATGTAGTCTATGTTTATTTTATCACAAATATTTCCTAAGTTTTGCAAAACTAAACAATCTTCAAATATAACTTTAATTTAGTTAGTTACTCTAGTTAGTTTACTTTCATTTGTTAGTTAAGTTAAAATCAAACAAAAGTCAAAAAAGGCCCAACCTCAGACCCGCACGTGTGTTAATAATTTAGTTAGATACTTTAGTTAGTTTTAGTGAGTTTAATTAGTTAAGTAAACAAAATATCTTGAAATTTAGAATAATATAAAGTAAAAATAATAATGTCTTACTTTGACTTTGTAAACTCCCATATTTAATCGCTTTTTTTATATAATAATAATAATCATATAAATGTAACTTTTAAAATGACTTTTCAAAATACTAAAAATAGTTATAAAATTTGGTAGCAAATACTTATACTGTTAACAAATCGTAACAGCGTTGTTTAATGAAGAATGAAAGACACAATGGAATGTTTTAATTTAAAAAATAATTATCTTTTATTGAAGGTTATGTAAGATGTTTAATCTTGATTTGCGTGTTGACGTGCTCACGATGCCGGTTGCGACTGAATTAACGGCCTTAAACTGCGTTTTCATTTAAAATCATTTCTTGTTCTCGAGTTCTCTGAAACTGAGAATACTTTTGTTAGGCTCTCATAGAAAAATCTAATTATGTATTTATAATTTTTTTTATTAATAATATTTTTATGATTAACAAACATGTCTATAAGCATTATTAGCCAATAAATTTTTTCAGAATTTTCTATGAGACTTAAAAAATAAATACTAAATTACAGTTTTCGTAGAACTCGAGAACAAGAATTTATATTTATTATAATGGCGTATTGCATATATTATATATCCGTTTGATGAGCGCTTGAGCTTGTTTACATATAATTCTGTATACATTTCGCGACGTTCGATAATCAAACGGATATAGAGGAGGCATTTCAATATCAATCTAATAATATAAAATTTAATACATTTATTTTCTAATATTTATAATTAAATTAAATAATGGATAAAACAACTTATACTAAGTTAACTAACTACAAAATTCAATGATCAAACTAAAATAGTTGACGCGACAAATAAATACATAAATGTAGACATAAAAAGACATAAAATAAGGAAAGGAGATACAAATAAAATGCACTGAAAGTTAATCTTTTTCGTACTTTTATTATATTTTATACATATTTTACAATGGAATTCATACTGAAGCTGCTGGAACTGTACTTCGCAATTTGCAAAATCGTCTTTTCTATCGAACCCAGCACCTCCACTTGTTTATTTATTCATAATCTACTAGTTATACATCATTTGTTGAATATTAACATTAACATATTATTTATACTTAATTATTTATATGTATAATAATAATAACGCCTATAATTCTGTGTATAATATATATAGCATGTTTATGATACAATATATAATAATACTCCATAATCCTAACAACTCTATTAAACAAAATCAATCAATTCGATTGTTTAAAGTAAAATGTCGATTTTTTGAACTTTCAATTAATATTTTTTGTTTTTGTTTTGTTTGTTTTTTTTTTTTTTTTTTTCGACATACATCGAATAACATCATTGAATTTAAACATACAGATAGACTTTTTTCTTTGTTTAATGATTTTTTTCGTATTTTTGTATATATTTTTTTTATTTTTTGAAAATCAGAAAAAGCGCGCTAAAGTAAATAAGCATAGAAATCATAAACAACGATGATTATACAATTAATAAAAAATTGTATGATTTTTTAGGATTTTTATAGGATTTTATGAACAACAAACTGTTAACATTCGTGTGTTAAGAGTTAATTTTGTGTGTGTAATAACAGATAATACTGTGATTTTGTTTGTAAATTAATGGCTGGAAATGAAGATTTAATTTCATTAATTAAATCTAAAAAATAAAAACAAAATAGGAATTATATATAGACATATCATAAGCTTTTTTGAGAAAAAAATTTCTTTCAATTAAAAATTGTTTATAATTTTAACATTTCCAAAATTTCATAATTTTAAGAATTTAATTTTCAAAAATTTTTTAATTTCTAATTTCCAAAATTTTCAAACTTATGGTACATCTATATAAATATTTATATACATATGTATATAAAAACATACACATATGGCTTAATACATACATATGTATATCTTTAAGAACAAAAATGTGTAATTTTTATATCGTTCAATTACTTTTTGCTTATTGTCAAAGTAGCTTTGATAGGATAAAAATATTCTTTCGTTTCTCTATTTATTATGAAATTTGAATCGATTACTTTCATTAGCCAGGTTTTTTCCAGCGAACGATCCTTCATTCAAAATAACAAAATATATATTACAATTATTTTACTAAATCCAGATAGAAAAAAAATATATTTCATGCAATGATTCCTTATAATAAAAATTTTGTTAAATGTACAATCAATTTTTTAAATAACATTTACAATTTTTTAATACATTTTATATCAACAACACATAAAAAATAATAAAATATAATCATCAATATTGTTAAAAATTTTACTATTTTTTATTGTAATTTTGTTTTTGTAACTTGATCGTGAAAACAGTTTCTTTCCGAACGCAAACCATTTGTAAAATGGATCACTTTCGCGTTTTCCGTTCTCGTTACAAAGAGTAACGTACATTATTGAGGCAAATAGTTTTTTTCCGGACTCCTAGGTTTTAATTTACTCGGTCCGGAAAAAGATTATTTTCCTGTCTAGTAATGTAATATTTACTACACTATTATTTTTATTTTTTTGTTGATATAAAAATATCTTCGTTGCATCACAATTTTACTTCAAATTTGAAAATAAATTTGTTCAGATCGTTCGCCAAGCAAACAAGAAAAAAAGTGAGAAAATGATTTCTCGATGATTTTTGCAAACGAAACTTTTTCGAATGAATGAGTGAAATTTTAAATTCGAAATATAACAATTAAATTTGATTTAGTCTTCGAGATTTCTGAAGGCCTGCTGAATGTCTTCATAGAGCTGATCGAAATCGGCGCGAATTTTTGCTTCGCCATCTTTTACGGGATCCTGAAATAAATATTTATGTTTATTAATTTATTGCTTTCCTTATTATTAATTAAAATATTTATATCATTTATTATTATTATTAATATTATTATTATATTCAAAAACCCTATTTGAACTATAAATTAAAATATTAAGAAACGATTTTTGGACACTTATTTTAATATTTCTTAAATTTATTGTCTTTCGTCATGATAATAAAACTATATTCTAATACAAATTGGTTGAAATAAAAAATTAAAATTATTTCTAAAATATAACAATGAATAATTTGATTGTAAAATTACCTTAAACTTCATAGAACTGAGTTGATAGAGTATATTACCCATACTATCTCTGATAACGTTCCATGTAATTTTATTATCGGACTGCGCGGTAGATTCTACCGCATGTGTTCCCATATCGTAGAAGGCGATCATGTTGCGCAACATACCTACGGTTTTATAGAATGGACAAAATCTATCGTACGGTGAATAACTGTAAAAGTAAAAAAAGAATTATAAACGTAATTTAATTTCACTAATCTGTCATAAATATTCATTATTAATTATTAAATTTTATAACTAGCGAAACCTTGCTGCTAGAATTTGTGCTGAATTTGATATCTTCCTTTAAATATTTAATATTGTTAAATTCAAAGATTGTTTAAATTTAAAATAAAATATAATTTAGCTAGTAAAATTCAGCTAATATAACTAATCAAAGTGATATGTAAGTTCTGCTACGGAGTTAGTCTTTTTTTATAAAAATATTTTTTTTAAATAATTATAAACCAACCAGAGCGAAATTCAGTAATTTTGGGAGAAACTTTTCAACTACAAACAATATTTTTAGTTAGTTATTTTTAAATTAAAATGATTTTTACGCTTTTCTCTACTTCAGAAACTAGAAATCATTATAAAATAGAAATAAATGATTAAATAAGATTCTGTATTTATTAAAATATATAAAAACAGTGAGAAAATCTCATTCTGGTACTTACAGTTAATTTTTATTATTCATTAAATTATAATTTAAGAAATCGGTAATGTCGGTAATTAAGACTAGGACTTGGCCTTAAATAAGTTTAGTGAATGAATTAATTGAGTTTAATTACAAATTTTAGTTATTAATATAATTAATTGTAATTATTTCAATTTAATTACTAATTCTTGTTGCAATTTTCTGCTATTAATATATATTAGTAAGTAATATTAGTTTTTTTTAGCAAGTTTCATTCTTTTATAGCTAATTTAGTTAATTTTGTTAGTTATTTCATTACAAAATCATTGGTTATTTAAAAGATATTAAATTTTGTGTTCATTTTGTAATACCTGTTTTGTTGCAAAAAGTCATCTTTCAACAACTTAGCAACTTCGAGTGTAATCTTGTCGGTTTCAGCCAAAGAAGCCTTTCCGACCAATTGCACAATTTCCGACAAATCCTCCTCTTCTTGCAAGATTTCTTTAACTTTAGTTCTCAGTGGCACAAACTCCTGGAAGTTCTTGTCGTAGAAGTCGTCCAGCGCTCGCAAATATTTACTGTATGATATGAGCCAGTTGATGGACGGGAAGTGTTTTCGCTGCGCTAATTTTTTATCCAAACCCCAGAAGACCTACAAACATTCGTTTTTATTTATGATTAATATTAAATTTTTTCAATAAAGAATAAATATTGAATTATTTTTTAAATAAAAATATATAATTAAGTTTTTCGTCGGGCAAGAAGAATATGAATTTATATCAAATTCATATTCTTTTTCTTTAAATCTAGTTATATATAAATATTGAATAATAAAAACTTACTTGAACGATACCCAAAGTGGCACTTGTAACCGGATCAGAAAAGTCACCACCGGGTGGGGATACGGCTCCGACGATACTCACAGAACCTTCACGATCCGGATTACCCAGACATTTGACTCTGTAAAAGAATACAACATTCAACATTCAAAATACTACACTTAATGTATGTATGCAACTTGATTATGGGTGTTTAGTCTAGAGTGGTCTAGAACACCATCGTGTAATTTTTTTTTTTTTTTCTCGAGTATTAATACTATTCTTAATTAATTACTTTTTTACTTTTTTACTTCACTAACTTAATATTTTGTCACGCTATTTTTTCTTTATTTTGATTGTAAAAAAAGTTAAAATATTGTTGAAAAATTACCGTCCAGCACGTTCATAGAAACTAGCCAATCGAGCTCCAAGATAAGCCGGATAACCGGAATCAGCTGGCATTTCGGCCAATCGACCGGAAATTTCTCGAAGAGCTTCAGCCCATCGGGAGGTTGAATCGGCCATCATTGACACATTATAACCCATGTCTCGGAAGTATTCCGACAAAGTAATACCTTCATTAAACAAAGTAATTGTAATTATGTAATTAGAAAATCTATTAAAAGATTGATTAAAAATGTTTCATTTTTAATAAATATTTTACTAATTTAACTAACTAGTAAATGAATATTTAATGATCAGAATATCAATATGTTAATACATAAAATTATATTTTGTGTAAATATATCAAATATACATAAGTAATGCATTAATGAATAAAAAGGTGTGCATCATCTATACCCCATTTCACAAATATCTCTTGCAAAAATATCTCATGTAATACCCGAATAAACAATATATAAAATGAAAAAATTAAAATTATGTGAATGAATATACCCGTATAAATGGAGGCTTCTCGAGCAGCGACCGGCATGTTGGATGTATTAGCAACGAGGGCAGTTCGTTTCATGATTGATTCCGTGACTCCGTCAATTTCAACAGTCAACTCAGGGAAGTCCCTTAGTACTTCAGACATTTCGTTACCACGCTCGCCGCAGCCGACGTAGATAATGACGTCAGAGTTGGAATACTTAGAGAGGGCTTGCGAGATGACGGTTTTGCCGCAGCCGAAGGCGCCGGGGATAGCGGTGGTTCCACCTTGGACACATCTGCAATTTTCATATTACTTTTGTATTATTTTATATTCTCATGTTATTAGACATATACAAAATTAAACAAATAAATTACAATATAACAAGGTTACACAAATGATAATAACAATGTTGTACATTCAATTAGTTAATTATTTGTAATATTGAATTTTGTTTGATCTTTTTTATTGTTTTAAGTTAGTTTTTGTAACTGCATTTTCAGCTTACGGGAAAAGTGCGTCCAATACACGTTGACCTGTGAGTAAAGGATGATTTGCTGGCAATTTTTCGGTGACTGGACGAGGCTGACGTACTGGCCATACCTAAAAAATCATTTTATTATTATTATTATTATTGTTGTATAAAGGAAAAAAATCTAATAAATAAATGTTAAAAATAGTTGTTTCCTGAATAATCCAATTATTCAACTTACTTGCAACATAGTGTACTTCTGTCGTTCTCCATCAAATTCAGTTTCTAATACTATATCCTACAAAAAAAGAAAACAACATTAACTTTAAATATTTAAATGTTCAATCATTTCCACTTAAATGTTGATTTTGAACAAGTAAAATTTATAAAAAGTAATTGAAAATTTGATTTTTATATGCAAATTTAATAGATTTCTTATTATTAATGAATTAAAATGGATTTTGTGTAAAAATAGAAAAAAATGTGTTCAATTTACATCGACAGTATAATTTCCCGCTGGCGCAATATAAGTGACAGTGCCCTTGCTTTTGGGTGGTAAGATCATCCTGTGCTTGACAAGCGTATTTTCATGGACAATGCCGTAGACGTCTCCCCCCGTGATATGCGCGCCGTTTTTCACGTTCAGAGGATTGAATTCCCATTGCGTGGTTCGCGAAAGCGAAGGAACATTAATTCCCTTGGGGATGTAGATTGAACTCGTGAGTTCGTTAATGTCCTTGAGCGGACGCTGGATACCGTCAAAGATGCTGCCAAGGATACCCGGACCAAGTTCAACGGAAAGGGGTTTACCCGTGCGAAGCACCGGGTCGCCTACAGTTACGCCACTCGTTTCTTCATATACCTAAAAACGGTTTTATTACACAACCTTTTTACATTTTTTTATTTCAGATTTTTTATATATTTTCAATCTTTTTGTCTCATTTAAATTAAAATGCAGTTCAGAAAGTAACTAAACAAGTTAGTTTATGAAATCAATAAATTAATCAGTGAATTTCGGCAATCAGAAATTATTAAGTAATTATAAGTTAGGGATTAGTAACTAAAAGCAGATAATTTAGTTCTTAACTCATCTAGTTAGTTTTGTTAGCTGTTTTTCTTTATTTTAATTTTAAACGTTCAACAAATTTCTTTCAGTATTAGAGTTTTACTGTTTTTATCATTTTCAAATTTATTAAAACATTTTTTCGATTGTTGTTTTAAATTTTGCGTTTTTAATACAATAAATAAATGTATGCTGAGTAAGTAAATAAATAATAACCTGAATAGTAGCCATATCTCCTTCGAGTCGAATTATCTCACCGACAAGTTCGTTGTAGCCCACTCGCACTAACTCGTACATAGCAGATCCGGACATTTTTTCTGCCGTGACGACTGAACAGTTCAAAATTAAAATTAATTTTTCGTACAAATAAAAAATGATATTATAATTATTAATTATATCTTAGTCGAAAAGAATGTATTGTCACTTTCAACAAAGTTAAAATTTGTCTATTAATTTGGTTACTTTTTCATAACTTAAGAAAAATGAAAATGAACATTAGTTCAATTCTTTTTTCAATATCTGATATCATGAAGTATATGTAATTTTCAAAAATTGTTAGAAAAAATGCAAAATATCTAAAATGTATGGTATTGTTTAAAATGTTAAATAAGTAAATGGAATGTTTAGAAATTCGAGGATTTCGTAAATGAAAAGTATACAAACCAGGTCCGGATACTGCATATACATATCCAAATTTGCTCTCCCGGTCCTCATCTGCGATTTTTTGTAAGACGTCTTTCGTCATTTTGGTAGAAGAAGAGACCTACAATAATTATTATTAATTATTACATATTATTATATTTTTTGTCCCAATTAGTTTTATTTGAAGATTGATTATGTTTTCCCAAACTTAGGACTTTTTGTTATAATAAAATAAACATAGACTATAATTGAAGTTTCGACTATATATTATTAGTCTTCATCAGAACTAAAATATAATTTTTATTATTATTATTATTCTCCAAAATTATTAAAAACTTGCAATTTCAAAATATATATATATATGTATATATATTTATTTTATACATAAATAAACAAAAACGATTTTCCTACTTTTTCCTTAAATCTGTACTATTATCATTATTATTATCAAAGTAAAGAAATAAAAATTCTTTGCCAAATTCTTGTTAATTTGAAACCGAAAAATTTTCTAGGCGTAGTCCGAAGGTTAATCTCCAATTCTCCCTATTTTCAATTAATTTGCCATGTTCACTTTTACATTTTTAACATTTGTTTAAATGAAAAGATTTAAGAGAAATGCCAAAGACAACAAAAAAATGAAACGTAAAACAAACAGAAGAAAATTCATCCAAAAAGTAATCAATTCAAAACATATTCCAACACGTCAATGGCGCAGAAAAGCCAAGCGATCGATATTCAAGTGAGTCTTTCCGATTCAAATTTGTATCATTTTTCGTCCAAAATTATCACAAATTTGCCTTTTAATTTGAACATTGTTTTTTAACAATTCTTTTGTAAAGTTTAAAAGTAATCTTTGTTTAAAAATCAATGGCAATCAACTTACAGACGAGTGGCGTTGAAGACTGAGATGGCAATCGAGACTGGATTTGCACTGCTTGTTTGGTGGATGTTGGTGGAGTCATGAGACGGGTCAGCTGACTGCACGTGCTACGTCCCGCCAACGTCAACCTGACAACATTCCCCACAATCTTCGCACATGAAACTTCAAAACTTGGAGGATTTCAAGTTCAAATGTTTATACAACTTTTTTTTATGTCATGTCATTGTTTTTGTATTCATTCAATTCATTGATAACATGATATTCAAGGTCAAATAATCTTTTTTCGAAAACTAACAATATTATTATTTAAATAAATGTCTATTATTTAAAAAGTGTCGCATGAAGGTTTTAGTTAAGATTGTCTATCTTTGTTTAATGCATAGTGGAAAAATAGACAACAATACTTTTTTATTTTTATTATTGATTTCATGGTTGTCAATAAAAATGTATGGCGTATTCGCTAATAAACATTTGAACGTTTTTAATAAAAGGCAGAGACTCTATTTCACATAAGTCTGTCCTTTATTAAATCAATCAAATGTTCTTAGCGAACGTGCCATTAATTAATTGTTAACTTGAAATTATCTATCTTTGTTTAATGTATATTCTTGAAACGAATAATGGCACTTTTGTATTTTTATTGTTGACAAATTTACGTCATGGAATTATTCATTATATTTTTTGTTTTAATTAATAATATCATTTAAGAATGTTTTATGAATTTCTTAGTTGACATGTTCTGTCTTTGTTTAATCTATTGTTGGAAGAGAAATAACAGTATTTTATTTTTATTTTCATTTTGATTGTTGATAAATAATTTAATTTCAAATAATTATGCTATAAGTAATAATAATAGTTCAAGGTCATTCCAGGTCAAATATTCTGTTAAACAAAAGACAAAAAACTGAATAATTATTTAAACATTATTTAATTTACATTTTAATTTTTTATATTATTTTAAAAAATAAAATTAATTTTCAATTCAAACAAAATTTCAAATTTAATCTTAAATTTTAACAGAATTTACCAAAAAATAATAATCGGTATATTTTCAAACTTTATGTAAATTCAAATTAATAATTGAAAATCTAAGAAAAAAAACATTTTTACTTTCTATATTTGTAAACAAAAACAAAATAAAAATAACGTTCAGAAAGAAAAACAAACAAGATACGTTAAAAATAATTGTGAAAAAATATTAGTTAAAGGCGGTTTTCAAATGCACTTGATATTTGAATGTGCATGCGCCTTAAAGCGCCATCTTGAACACCACATGACCTCGTTACGGTGTCTCGTGACCAGCTCACGTGAATTTTCGACGAATTCAAACTTTTCGCACGAAAATCATGGACATCTTAGAACAGCACCTGGAACAGCAAGACGTGAGGTGAGCTTTTCCATCTTAAAATCCATCGTTTCAGTTTTCCATTTTCTCAGGTTTTCACGTCACCAGTCATTTTCTCAAGGTCATCTTAAAGTCCAAACGAAAAGTTGCTTTTCTTTCTTCGTCGAAGAAAAATGTTTCAATTTTATGGTGTTTTTTAGTTTTTGTTTTTTTTTCTTTGTTTTGATGGCGTCATGATTTTTTATTAATTTGAATAGGCTGTGATTGGGATATATTACTTGTTTAAATTGCATATATTGCGTGTTGCTCAATGAATTGACTTTTGTTTGTTATTTTAACAGTGCTACGATAAAGCAGGATGACAGTGGGAGTATGGTTATTGAAGAGACGGAGATTGTCGATTGCGATGGTAAAGTATTTGTATTTTTGTATCAATTTTGATTAATTTTTAATTTTTTTATAAAAAAAAAAAAACATTAAACAAATTCCAAAACAAAAGCAAAGCAATTGTTATATATATACACACATATATATATATACATATATATATATACACGAATGAAAATAAAATGT